>CABFOS010029631.1:22433-34809 GCA_900660315.1 Diretmoides pauciradiatus
CGCGGGCCGGTTCGCCAGAAAGCACCAAGGTTCTTCACATTTGGTTCGGGAACCGGAACCGGCACGGTTCCGTGTCTGTCTGAAAGGCCCTTATGTGGGTTGGGGCTGGTAGTGGTAGCTGGGCTGGTGAGAGCTGCTGGTATTTGTATGCTGCCATGGAAACTGCATAATAAATGCCTAAAATTTGGGGTTTGCTTTATCTCCTGCCTCTGCCTCATCACTTATGGTCTTCACCGCTCCCAAGGTCAGTCTAACAAAGTGTGGGGTCCATTACACAGCCAAGACTTCTCAAAATGGGAAAAACATCTCCGTGCTTGTTGATTTCCGTGTTTACATTTTCCGCCACCAAATTTCTGATCAATAAGACAGACTTCTGCGAGTACATTTACGGCCCGGCTCCTTCGTACACGCCCCGCTGCAAATTTATTTTTAAATGTGTGCACTGTGAAACTGAACCAGACTAAATAGAAAACGGACCAAAAGTATCAATTCCACTCTGACTCGGACTAGCCAAACGGACTAGTGTTGTGAAAGTGCCCTAAGAGGCCTGTTTTCGGGTAGGTCCGTAAAGATGTCGGGTACAGGCAGGATAGGGTTTAATTTTTTTGTCTTGACTGATATGTGAGTGAGTAGATATTGACAGGATATTCATCTTGAGGGGAAACTGTTACTACAATGTAAAGTAACATTTATTCATTCAGTTTGACTTCAGAACAAGTCGGGTTCACAGTTCACAAAAAAAGCCTAAACAAAAGTTAACAAGCATTACAGAAATCTCAGGAACAGGAGACTGAAAACTAAGAGTGAAGAGATCAGAACAAATTCTTGAATTGAACAGGAAACTCTTGATCTGTTTAGTCTGAGTAACCTTCACTGAATGCTCTCCCTGTCTGTCCTGCCATCTTGTTCACTTGCAGGCCCCACTCTCTACTCTCTCTCCTACAATATAGAACAAACCTGCTGTTACATATCAGGATCTGAGGACAGCTGCATGCCAGTGTCTGGTGGGGGCGTTGCCAACGTATTCGCACTTACCTGGCACCGTGAAATCCTGAGTGTATATGATCTCGTCCTCTCCATCATAGAGCTCATCCTCATCTTCCTCAGTGTAGCCATGCAGGTCCTCCAGGTAGGGCACTACCGTCATGCTACGCCAAGGGTCCCTGCTCTCTGCGCTGGCGGGGATGGGCACCGGAGGCTCAGAGGGAGGGTGTTTCTTACGCACCCAGCTAGCAGCAGCAGGTGGGGAGCCAAAAGATACAAAAATGACGGATCAGCTTTTAACAAAAAGTCTTGGACATTTTCCATTTCAAAACTCCATTTCTCAAACCGTATGTGGCAGACTGGGGGAGGGGATGGGTGAGGCATAGGCTGGATACAGAGAGAGTTGAGTCAGTGGATTAACTCTCCCTGTATCCAGCCCTGGCTGCTGCCAATTAAGGCTGATTGCAGCTGGATCCCAATCCATCCAATCATTGGATGGCCTACCTGCCTGTCTACCTACCTACTACTAGTGTGTGTTCATGCGTTTTGGGGGAGGGGCTTTGGAGGAAGGGCTGAAGTGAAGGATGGGGTGGGGTTATTTTTCAAAATCTAGCTTGCTCTTGCTGGTTTCTCCAAACTTACCTACCCTACCTTTAAATGACAGAGGGTGTACAACCAAGACATTGTCATATATTGAGATGTAAACATATTTTCCAATACTTTACCAGACTGTGCAATTTTCCAACTTGAAAAAGAAGAAAAGAATGAAATAATGATATTGATATAAACAAATACAAACCCTGGGATGAGCCAACCAACCAAATGAATCACTTACTTATGTTGCCTTATGTGCTGTATGGAAAACCTCTTCCCAGGGTCATACTCAAGCATTCCTGAAAAACAAAATATAAATCAATCAAATATAAGTCAATCAAACCACTACAACACCAAATAATGACTCATCTCAACTCTTTTTGTGGAGCATGTAGTACAACATGGCTGGATGCCAGAGCAATGTGGGGAGGAATTTTAATTAATGCCTGTAATAAAGTCATTCATCATTGTGTGTCAAGGCATTCTGCAAAGCTTAAGGATTCAAGGAGGTAAAATAAGGAAACATCAATATGAGTAACTTAACATCTGTAACAATAGAATAAAAAATCGTGTGCCATAATTAACATAGTGTGTGCTTTCCTTGAACTGAATATGTGGGAAAACCAGAATGTCAGGATAATAAGTCAGAAGTGATGCAGTACCTATCCAGACCTAATAACATAATTGTATCCCCACTAGGCAGAGCTGGCAGCATGCACAGTGCTGATAGTAGTGCTGTGTGTGCTGAAGGACACCTTTTGTGGCACTGAGCTTATTTTAGACCATGTAATTATGGACTGATCTCTCAGGTGCTGCGTCATCACACACAGACGTCATACACACAGAGAAACTCACAGAAAATGGGGGATGGGGCCCCGAGGAATTGTAACAGCAATAGAACATGGCTCATTTTCTATCCAGCATTGAGCGTTCAGCACTGCTGTCTGCTAACAGTCACTGCTCAAAATGCCTTTGTTTGATACCTCAAGTAATTTAAAATGTAGGAGTGAAATCCCCTCAAACAGATGGACAAAGAGTGCAAAGCTGGGTAATAATCTAGTAGTCACTAGCCATTCAGCTTTGTGTTAAATGGCTTCATTATTCCTTTTGGATTTAACGGGGTTAAAAAGGTAAATTTGCTACGTCATACTGCCGATTTTACCTTTCACTATCTCTGAGTCTGACACTTTTTTTTCTTAGGGAGCAAGAGCATTGCAGCATTCCACCTGAGAAAAGCACTGCTTGACGTGTTTAGTATTCTGCTGCTGGTTCCAGATCAATGGAAACTACGTCAGCAGTTGGAGGGATTTCTACAGTGTAGAGGCGGGATGCTGAGGAGTCAGAATGAATCTCAATGTCACGGCCCCACCTACTGGACATTGACAGAAAACACCACAGCAACTAGCAAGGACTTTCTATTGACTTATTATTGTTCTGATGGCACAGCTGGCCAATTTCATTTAAATATACCTAATACCCAGCTCTGTTCTGTGTTTTTCTGCTAAACAAAATTCAATGGTACCATTATTAATCAAACAAACCTAAGATTATTCATTTTGTCTGCTTCCTCATATAGCTGGCTGTGTGTGGCTGTGATTTTCATTGGTCCATTGCTGGTAAACAAACAGCACTGTTTGCAGACTGAAACTATCAGTTATCCGATCTGGATCTCCAAACCAATCTCACCTTGCAGCAAGTCTGACAGCAGGGGGCCGCATTCTTCGGGAATAGTGTAGTCTCCCTTTCCAATGTTCTCAAATAGCTTATAGATGTTGTCCCCCTCAAATGGATACAGACTCGTTGTAATATTGTATCTGCATGGGAGGAAACATGCAACAAATACCATCAGTGTAGAAGTAAATAAACTCAAGCTCTGTTACAATCCACACAATGGCTTGCCAGTGTCTAACAGGTTAAACATAAGAACCTAGATAGAGTTTGTTGGTGCAGCTTTGACTGTTTCTTTAAGGCTACTGGGGGAAACCCATTCTGGTGAAGACTAAACTATCTATCAGGCAGCGGGGTGGCGTGGGGAGCAGGGGGACCAGATTTCAACTAACTTTCTGCCTTGCTTAATTGTCCTAGAGCAAGACAGTGCACCTTATCGGCTCCAGGGGTGTAGATAGATAGATAGATAGATAAATACTTTATTCATCCCCGTGGGGAAATTCAGGGTGTTGTTATGTAGCTGACCTTGCACTCTGACCTCCCTGTGTAGGGGGGCAAGCAAATAGAGAATTTCCCCAGGGATCCATGAAGTAATAAAAAATAAACAATATTTAATATTGCCTGGAATTTAAAATGATATTTATCATTCCTCTCTCTGAAACTGAAATCCCAGGCAATCTCCAACCCATGGGAACTAGGGCAACATGGGGGGGCTGGCCACTCACAGTGTTACTCCAGCGGACCAGATGTCCACCTTGAACCCTGAAAAGGTGTCCAGGCCGTTGGCAATCTCTGGAGGCTGGAAGGCCGGAGAGCCCTGGCTGGTGCGACATGTGTCATCCTCTGCAAATGGGTGAAGAGCCTGGGAGAGATGGAGAGAGTGAGATTTGCATGAGTTTGAATGGACTTGAGTGAGAGAGGTGTATAAAACTTACTACCAGTACAATTTGGCTAAATTTGAAGCAACACACTCTGCACTGGAGCCATAACTGGGACCAAAAATAGAGTGACAGATTTAAAATTATCTCCAAGCACCTTGCTAAATAAAACTACAGAAGAAACACTGAAACTCAAGATGAAAAGGCAAAATCTCATAGCAGACACTGGGTTTGTAGTAATAGGTTTACCCAATGGGATCAATGCATATTACTCTAAAGTAAGCTAAACCAGCTAAGGAACTGTGCCTACACGAAGACATCATTTTCCAATTTGGAGTTTACTGGCACCCCTGCAAACATTAGCTTCCTTACAACTACTGTGCTTTGATTACGATACTCCCCCCCCCCCTGCTTCATGGTCGGGATGAGGTTCTGCTGTTGGTATGCAGCGCTGTTTCCCCTCCAAACATAACATTATGACCTTTTGCCAAAAGTTACATTTTTGTCTCATCTGCCCACAGTAGCTTTGTGGAACATCCAGGTGGTCTTTGGCAAACTTGAGATAAGCAGAAATGTTGTTTTTTATGGACAGAAATCATTCTACTAGATGTTCACATATTTCCCCCCCAGCTTTTTTTTAGACTGTTAATGTTTGAACAATGTTTGAGCCTGAGCTCACCTCTGCTACTCCCAGGTCGGAGATCTTGAGTGCCCCGTCCGTGGTCAGCAGTAGGTTCCCTGGTTTAATGTCTTTGTGAACTATTCCCTGGCTGTGCAAATATTCAAGGCCATCTAAGAGTTGGCAAAAGTACCTGTGAAAAAGAGTGAAGGGAAGAGAAACAGAGAGGTTAATGGATAGGATTAAGGGAGGAGTCAAAGTGCACAGTACTGCATGCTTGTAAAACATGAAAACTATTCAATAATTCAATCACTGTGGTGAGAGGAATTTTCTCACTTACTAGTGTAGTAACTGTGGATTTGCAGCAGTGACTAAATATCCCACAATCTCTGGACAGTTATTTTAACAGTGGAGGCCCTGCAGTCCTGATTCTAAACTTAGGCCTAGGGTAGTCACTGCAGAGAGCCTCAGACTAATAATAGCGAGAGACTTACCCGTGAGCTTGAAATACTGGAAACCTTTTCTCTGGGACACTGTCCAGCATTTCTTGCATCCCACATACGCAATACTCCATCACCATATACGTAAAAGAGGGAGTCAAGGGGATATACCAATCCAAACAAACAAGAACCATTAATGAAGTGAGTAATGAAGAGTAAATCATGTGTATAGACACTGCACAGAAAACAAGATGGACTGAGCAAAAATAAAGTGAGGCCTGGGGATAATGCAGTACAAGCTACTTAGTCTTGTCTGCATGAGTTCAATGCTCCTAGTAAATGCGCGTGCATGCAAAGGAAAGAATGTCCGTGTGCACACACAAGGATATATTTTCTGCTTCTCTTCATTGTAGAGAACATCCACCAATTGTATCACATTTTTGTGTTGCAGTCTTCTTAGCAGCTGAATCTCCCTAAAAAGTAGAAATAAACATAAAACATGGAAAAGATTAACAACATGACATAATTAGCAACAGCGGTACCTAGTATTCTTTGAAAATAAGATGGGTCCATTTAACCACTAAAAAGAGTCTTAATGACAGTCCAGATCACTGCATCAGCAACCCATCATATTCTCAATTGGGAAGAACCCATCTATGATAGTAGATTGTGTCATCAATCTCATTTGAAAGATATATAAGCTGACAGTTCTACTCTGCTAGCCAAGAGGAAGAGTTTTAAATCACCATCATGGCAAAACCCCAAGGACACTCAACATTCATTGGAGAGCTGTGACTGAGGACCACTAATGAAGTCAACTTTGGCTAGGAAGAGCTCATTGTGCAGACCAAGGACCTACATACTGCACACACACATAGCCAACACTAAGGCAATGTCTAGCAATATGTGTGTTCAATAACAATGCAATAACAGGTTATAAAGGGAGTATGCCTGCATTTAATAGTACATACAAGCAAATTGTTTGTTGTAGCAAATATATACGAGGAAAAACATGATGGGAGTTGAACGAACACCACCTGGGTACCTGCATTTTGCCCCCAGTGTATGGAAGCATCACCTCTCCTCGCATTCTCTCCTATCTTGTCCTTCAGTTACAAGCTACCGTAGTCCTTTGCTTTCTAGACAATATTACTACTGACAAATGCACATTCTGTGCCCAGGCACACTCTTGCTTTCACACATGCACACACACAAGCAATTACTGCTACATCACTGCACTGTTGAAAAAGACACGACCATCTCAGACATCCAACTATCTAACTATAAAGCAAAGAATCTCTGTCCGTATCGTCTTTGCAATGCATATGTATGTCCTTTCGTATATCTCGAGAACCGTTCAACAGATCGACTTCACACTTGGTGGTTGTATTGCTCATGGCCCAAGGAAGCGCAGTGTCGAGTGTGAAGTTGTTTGGATGAGCTATTCTTGAGAAAGCACTTAGTTTCGATCCAGAGATCAGGGGGCGCTGTGTTGGAACGGCAACCGTATGGGGAATGTGAAGTTGAAGTTGAAGAAGAATGTTAAGACATCACACCGTATTAGATTGTGGATAGTGTAGTGTTGACTGTTAAGTCAATCGGCGGAGCGGTTTTCAAGAACGCTGCAAGCAGCAATATTGGAGGCCACGCAACCGGCCCATTCTGAACAGGCACGTTTCGCACGGCACTGCACCGATGCACTCTGAAAACAACCCCCCCCCCCACACACACACACACACACAATGCTGCAAGCAGCAACACCGAGAGCCAAGCAATCGGCCCGCTCAGTACACGGTGAACAGTGAGCTGCTCAGCTCTATGTCCGAGTTTGGACTGCAAAGTATGCTGTCCAAGAGTAAGAGGAAAGCATGGGGTGATTTTCTCAACTACCGTTCATCTGATCGACTTCACACTTGGCGGGTGTATTGCTCAGGACCCAAGGAAGTGCAGTGTGAAGTTGTTCGGATGAGCGGTTAACGAGAAAGCACTTAGTTTCGATCCAGGCACAGTGTCGGAGCATCAATAAAGGGAATGTGAAGTTTACTTCAACACTCAGCAATATGGGAACAACTCTTGCACACATAGCAACAGCAACATACAACTGCCCCATGATCAAAATGCACCTACAGACAAATCCACCATTCGCACCACTGGTCCAGAGTTTATGCTTAGGTTGTAGCATGTGTGTCTCCTGTCATTCCAAACAAGGGCATGACATTCAGGAGGTGTTTTCAAAGACACAGTGTCATTGCCCAACCAATGCCAGTATGAGCATGCCCATCCCTGTGGCAGGAATGCTAAGCAGAGGCTGAATGGAGAGACTGGGGATACTATGGCATCCACACACAGCCAGGCCATTTGAGGCTTTTCAGCTTACACAAGCTGAAAAACATAGGGCCTCCAACAACTGTGCCAGAAGTAGGAAAAGGTAGAACAGCATAATAAACACAAACATACCTATTTCACACATCAAGAAACATCGCCAATGTTTTACTACCCATTGACACAAGCACGTTGACACAAAATAGTATAGACTACTATGATCTGAATCAACAGACGAAACCAACAAAGATTGTCACTGAGGCATCATCACAGACTGTTTTCATAGTTCTGTCACTGCGCCCTTGACAGCGGCCTAAAAAACATGCCCTTTTGCAGATCTCTATACCCTCAGTGTGAACTCATTTGACAGTTTGCTAAAGCGTCCTCTATATTTAGCACAGGCCTGCAGCAAAAGGCTGTAGTAATATTTAATAAACTATTGTGTGATTAAAACCTCTGTCAGGGGTATGCATTGTAAGGAAGTTTGAACGAATAGAGTTGACAGCTAAATCAGGGTGGCAATGACATAGAGAGAGACAGAGCAAGTAAGATACTCACGCGGACATTGGACAACAGACAGATGACAAACTCAAATCATGAAATTTAGATGAATTAGTATGAAAAACAATCTAGTAATAGTATGACTGCTTATTCCTTGGCAAATATAGGAAATTATGTGGCTTGCAGAAATGAGAGAGGATGACAAACAGTATCAAAGGTGGTGGAGATTCCAAGTGAATTATTTGAACAGGGGTTCAAAATGCAAGTAAGTTTAAAAGTTGTGCATTTGTCCTGTGTAAAACACAGCCGAGTTGAATTTTCAATGTGGTGATTCAAAGGAAATAACACAAAATAAATAACACAGAATCAAGCATTACAGTCAATAGATAATACTGTATCACAGGACTGAAAAGACCATGCATAACTCAAAGCACACAGGCGAGAAGTCTGGCACATTCGCTTTAAATAGTGGTGCTCTGACGTTAAAAGTGAAATGGCATGTTAGAGAAAAAGAGCATGGGGGCAGAGACAGAGAAAAGATCAAACAGAGCAGGATGACAAAACAAAAATCACCCACTTTTTCACATTGGCTTCTCCATTGGGAATCCTCCTCAGCTTCTTCTTCTTCAGTATCTTGACAGCCCTGCGACAAAGTGTTTCTGAGTCCAGCATCTCTTTCACTTTTCCATAAGATCCCTCCCCCAGAAGATCTCCCATCAGGTACTTTCCTATCAGCTTCGCCCGCTTCCTCCGTGGTTGGTAGATCACCTCTGTTGAGTCAATACGATGAATGAAAGTATCCATCCCCATCAGTTCATTTTCTGTCAGATAGTCGAGATGATGAAGCTCCCCAGTACTCATGATTGATGATCTGACAGTCACAAGTTTAAGTCTGGTGCGCAAAAGTGTTCACAAATAGCTGTGATTGTTGCTGGAAAGAGTGCTCCACTGGTTTTCAGCTCTGAGTTGGATATTTGAATTCCACAAGCTGGAATACAGGTGAATTACAAAATACAAAATACTGGGCATGGGGAAGGCATATAATCAAGCCTGAGAGTTGAGGGAGGAGGTGGGGATCAATCCCAATTTGTAAACATTAGGGCTGCTATTACACAAGGGGAGCTGTAGTATTAATACAGAGCTATGGATAGCTAATGACCTGTTGGGTCCAGTGCTGAATTAATCCTTCCAGAAGAGCTCAGGCTGATCTGGACATTTTGTACTATGTCTTTGACAGGTGTAGTTAAGAAGACGGAAAGGGTATGATTCCAAGTGTTTCTCTCCTCAGCTTACCTCCAAGTCACCTCCATTTGAATCTAATACCATACAATCTTATGCAGACGCAACCAGTCCTGCTTCAGAGCCATGCAGCACAGCATTTCTGTCACAGGAATGTGGAGCAACGCATAGTTTGCCTCAGGACAAGTGTCAACAGCTGGACTTGATCCAAACACAGGTCTACAGTCTATAACATGCAGCAGTAACAGTCCAATCTTTGGTATCCGCTTGGCTCCTAGAGGTCGACCGAGCCTAACGTGTCCCGCTGTCCTCAGGTGTCCTCCATGCCACCAGCATCCTACTCCTTGGTACCTGAAAACAAGAGTCAACAGTGAAGTAAATAAACGGATCATTTTAGGTGGTTATTGAAGTAGGCTTGCTCTCTATGATAAACAATCTTCAGCACCGCTTGACTAGTTATGGGGTTTCGTTTCTGCTATGACGGATCACATTTGTATACGTAGAGGTTTGGTAACATTGAGCAATGTAAATAAACACACCAGCATTTGAACTTTGCTTATGTTCCACGGCTGAAATACACATTTGTTTTCCTAAAACTGACTGCTGGCTGTCGGGTAGCTAGCTAACGTAGCAAGCCTGATGAACCAACACTAACGTTACTGTCCTGAACCCTCTCTGTGCCTCTCCGGTTTACACATCTTCACCAACCACCATCTGATTAAAACCTATACCAAAAAAACCTGACAACCGTTTTTAATCGCATTGCGGCTGGAGGACTGTGAAGGATAGTTGAGATGTTGTTAAAGTGTAGCTAGCGGTAGTCGTGTTGCGTTAGCTAGCCAACTTCGGCTGACGTCGCTAGCTAACTTCACGCCAGTTGCCGGTGGCGGTGCAGCAGCAACGATGTAGCTGGCAGGGAGCAAAACACGCTGCTTTCTGACCATGTTGCATCGGATTCACGAACTAGCCAAACAAACCCCAGTACTTAATGTTAAAGCAGCCACTGACACCTAAAAAACTAACCAAATACAGTTAGCTAACGCGAGCTAACCTGAGTAGCATCAGGCAGTTAGCAAGCCGCTCAGTGTAGATTGCTAAGCTAACTAGTTGTACAGGGTCTCACCTAAATCCATGTGAATCCCGGTGCTTTTCTCTTGCTGTTCGTTTAGTTCTCTTTGACGCAGCAAGTATTTCATCGGAGTCTTAAAAATATGACTGAGGCTCTTCTGACTCCGTGTTACTCTCTCCACTCAGGTTGTCGCCATCTTGTTTACCTCCCCCCCAGCTCGCGCTGACAGCCCTCCGGTGCGTCTCACGTTAATGCGTCAAATCAAAGTGGTTTTCACATTTGTGGAAGAAACGGGTGCACTTGGCAACATTGGGAATAAAAACAGGCTGCGATCGTCCCGGTTTGTCCTTTAGTCTAATCGTATCAACCTTACTAGGAATCTACAATGGAAAGTCCCAACAGTAAATCATCAAGGTGTTTATACCAACTCTATATCTTTATGGACACTGATCCTCATCAGCAGTGAGCCCCATCATGCCAAGAAAGGGCAGTGGAATTGAGCTGGGCTAGTTACATTTACCATCTCTTACAGTCCCTCTGTGACCTAGTTAAGATGCTTTAAGTTTAAGACGGCCAACTTTACCAAGAAACCAACCTACTCCTTGGGTTACCGTGGCCGAAGTTGTCATTGATTGATGCTCTGACCAAGAAGGACCCAAGAAGGGATTTCAGAGTTATATTTAACCAGGATAAACTCCAGGGAGGAATGGAAAAGTTAAGGTCTGATTTCACAGATCTGTTACCCTTCTTTACCACTGGCTGCTTGAGGCCAGTGAACTGTACAACTCACTGAATATGATGGAATAGGGAGTCAGAAATGCAGCACTGGTGGTCCTTCTCAATATGAATGAAGGGACATCAAATAGTGAGCAGTGGGTTAATTCCTGCTTCTACATTTTTTTCCAATAAACAAAACAGGGCAGTGAATAAACAAACAGATAAAACCAATATAGTAGTTGTACTTTACTACAATTATTAAGATACATCTGTGACAACTTCTCTAGGAGTGGCCACTTTATTGTTTACATTGAAGCATTTAATGAACAGGTGCAAAAATTGTATCATTACAGCATGGTGATCAGCAAAATAACAAAATCACTCACGCTAGAATTATGAACAAAGACAACAATTTACAAATAAATCAATTTGGTTGGGAATGAGTACAGTTTTGACAGAGAACAAGATGTAAAATGTGAGTAAAATGCATATGAGGGGAGTCAAAATGTAACAAGTGATGTAGGTCTTTGTATTTTAAAGTTGTTACAGTATCGGATTGAAACGCAACAAAAGTGAACCATCAATAATATCCAGGACAAACATCTTAGATAATGGGAACATATTCTATTTAACTGGATTAAAACTCAAATAAGAAATGGGTCAAACAAGTAACACTGCCTCCACCTCCCAATTTCAAAAGAATCCTGTGTCCAACAATGTCCATTTCCACAACCAAGTAGAGCCGTGCCAACAGCAGGAAAATGAGCAAAATCATCCCTCTACGTCAGTAGTACGGTCTCCTTGGATTATTCTGTGGAAAGAAAGAGAAAGAGGAGATTAAAAAGTAGAATACAGATACAGATAGCTCAAAATAAAGCTGCTCGTATAGTGCTCAACTGCTCATACAGAACTAGAGTATGTGAGAGATAGGTTGAATTGGTTGCCAGTTAAAAGTAGGTTACACTACTCTCTGGTCAGTTTTCTGAGAAATATAATAACAGCAAAGAGTCCTGTTAGTTTATTTAATAGCTTGATGTTTTCTTGTGATAGACATGAATACTCTACACGTCAGTCATCAGAGAGGATAAATGGATCAGCGTTCACGTCGCGCCCCCCGTCAGTACCCGGGTCCACCCGGGGAAGCTAATGACCCTACCAGCAGACTAAATTCTAAGAGACGACGCCTGAGAGCCAAGTCAAAGAATCCTAGTCACAGTCCAAAAGCCGACCGATATGATAACCGATAAATCGTGCAACCCTCGTTTCTTTATTTCTAATAGTCCTAGATCAGAATGCTTCAGCAGCTTAAAGATATTTGCTTTGCTGTTACTTTACTGTTGTGTGA
>CABFOS010029662.1:0-11935 GCA_900660315.1 Diretmoides pauciradiatus
AGGTGTTTCAACCACCAGGAGCCATAACAGAACTCAGCTTCTTAATGTTGTTCATTTCCTCTCGTCCTTTCCCCTCCAACCCCCTGGCTGCTCTGCTCTGCAGTCCAACATTCCACACACTCCACTGGAATTAAGGGAGAGGCTTGCGGCAAGGCAGGGAATGAGCTCAGGAATGTCTCTGTTATCATGGGGAGGGGAGGATGGAGGGAGGAAGGGAAGGGAAGGAAGGTCAAGCCAGGGGCCCCACTGTTGTTAGGTTGACTTCATTCAGGACTATTAGACTGGGGGTGACCATCATCAAAGCTTTGATCATTACACAGTGTTCTGCCCATGGGCTTAGATTACCAGAGAGGTGCATGCCTGTGGCCCAGTCCGAATGCACAGGAATCAAATTTTAGAGCTTCTGCTTTTTAAATCAATAGCTCTGCTCCTATCAGTGGCAGTGTCATGTGGATTATCTTGTGGCGTTCATAGATGTCACAGCAGGTTTGCTCTGCTGGTTTGTGCTGCTGAGGCTCATCACTCAAATACTCACACAGGCGAACGCACCGGCTTGCATGCTGCTCGCGCATACGGAGGGACACATACACAGGCAAACGCATCCCTCTGGGTTTACCATAGCTGGAGTCAAACTGTGTGCAGGCATACATGCAGACGTGTGGTGAGTGTGTGTGCATGCATGCGGGTGTGTTAGAGGTTTGGTGAGTGAAGAGAAGCTTATGAGTGAAGAGCACAGAGCTAAGCAAATCTAAAGCTTGGCAGGCAGGTTTTATTTTGTTGGGTTGGTTGATGTTTTAGTTGGTGATGTTCGCGGTTGATATGTATAATTCAGATTGGGCGTGAGTAAATGTTATTGTCTGCTGGGGAAAGAGGAAGGTAGATGTTCATTGAAGGTAGGTGTTTATTGTAAGACCAAAGGACATTTGTTTATTATGAACGCACTATGCAGTACTTGATATGCGTTACAACTGGGAGACAGTCTACAGTTTGAACTTTTCCAAAATCACATTTATTCAGCGTTTTGATGATAAGCAAATACTTGATTTATGTATTATATGTGTGGTCTGGCTCATTTACATCCATCTTACAGATTGTGTCATAATAGAATAAAGAAAGTAGATTATGATTGGAGAGAGAGACCATGGATGAAGTTTAGAGCTTATTTATAAAACTGATGATGAAAAAAACTCAGGTTGTGCACATGAGATAAAATAACCCAGGGGCTTTATCCAAAGGGCTTATAAAAATATCAGATCAAAATAAATGAAAAAGAAGACAACAACAACAAAAAGCAGGATGGCAAACAATTCTGCAGTTTGCAAAGTGTAACATTTTAACATTCATCACTAAGGGAAAGACCGTAGGAAAATGTATCGATCACACTAAGAAATTGTTTGGATTTTGACGCTGACATTAACTGGAGCTTTCCCAGTATTCACAAAAACTATCATCAATTTGCATAAAGATAATGCATGATAGCCAGTCTTTCTTTAGGCTGAACTGCACAGTCCAGTCCAACAAAGCTTCTATCTACACTGTGAATTTGCCACTGAAATGATTTCAGTGTGAAATTCACCATTTAATCTCATCCATGCATAATGTCCTGTAGCCTATATAAATATACAAAGAGGATTATTTTCATCCTTAAGCTATTTCTGTTGTGGATGGTTTGGGACAAGGCTTACTACAGTATATAATATTATCATTTATTTTGAGACACTTGAATATTATCTACAACCTGAATTTTCTTGAAATTTGATTAGATTTTGGTAAACATCGTGTAACTCATATCTGAACAATTTGTTGAAGTGTAAGTGAATATTATCTATCTATCTATCTATCTATCTATCTATCTATCTATCTATCTATCTATCTATCTGTCTATCTGTCTGTCTGTCTGTCTGTCTGTCTGTCTGTCTGTCTGTCTGTCTGTCTGTCTGTCTGTCTGTCTGTCTGTCTATCTATCTATCTATCTATCTATCTATATCTCTCTCTGTGATTCACATAGATTCTGGTATAAAATGTTGTTGTCCTGCACTTTGTGTCACACAGTCTGACCTTCCCGTGGGACTGCTACTCTTGCACATTTACACACTGACTAACAGCATGACAACAGAACTAATCACAGCCTTGTAGCTGTGGTCTGCATAATGTTCCCTCTGATACACTCTGTAATTAAAGATATGCATGTTTCATTAGTTGTACACAGCAGTTAGCAGTGATGAGGCCATATGCTTGTTTTTAGATCTCATGCCCCTTAAGCAAAACTTGAAATGACCCTTTTTTGCCTTGAAAATCAAGTTCATATCAGAATCAGCATAGCTTTTATTCATAATGATGCACAAGAAATTGCACAAGTACAATGGCTGCAAAAGAAATGTGACACTCTCGGTGCTTGTTCCAATAGCTTAAATGTTTTCTTTTTTCAGAAACCATTCCTTCATGTACAGTACACTGTAAAGACTCATAGTGCAATTTAGTGAAACCAATATAGATGTTAGTCAATTTCAACTCACAATTGCTAGTTATCATCTTCACAACTTGTGAGTAGTGACTTAAAATTATGAGTTGAAATAAACATCTTTCTGAGCTAAACTAAACTGATCACTTACCATTCAAATAAGAAACATTGTCATTGTCATATCTTATTAGCATTAATCCCAGCATACACTGCATTTGAGTTAATTCTCCTTCCTTCTTTTTGTTTGGATAAAGTTATGGGATATAAAATGAGAAGTGAATCATGAGTCTATTTCTGATAAAAATGAAAATAACAATAACCATGTTGAATATTATTCACCTCTTGAATTGGTTTACTGCATACAGTAGAATCTTTTAGTGACACATGAACGGATAATAACAATCTCCTCACTTGTGTAAAGAATAACGACTGAACTACATTGAAGGCACGTTGTTAATTTGATTTTGACTTAATATCTTTTGCAGTGTACTCAACTGTGGAGGACCCACAATAAACCTTCACATTTCCAATAACTCGCTCCAATAACTGTATTAGTGCGTGAATAAGCCTGGCTTGTTCAGCTTTGTCCTGTGTGGTCCACTTTGGTTCGGCTTAGCAGTGTCTATATTGTACAGTAGATAGCAGGACCTTACTGGCTTGGTAATGTGGTAAGAACAGTAGTAGTGCAGTGCTACAGTGATAATACTGTAGCTTTTTTGTCTCAGTGTCAAGCCCCTGGTGTTTTTTTCCCAGCGGTGTCATTTCCATATGCTGTTTACTGTACATGTCACATGGTTAGGCCAGTGGCACTTGTTTAACATGGGTGGCCCCAGGTGATACCACGGCTGCAGGCAAACAGAAACAGATAACTCTCTACACAAACTCTGTCCACTATTGGCAGTGCAGCAAAGCCATATATACACAATGTGACTCAAGATCAGTATGAATCTTTGATACCACAATGAATGGTAATATGCAGAGTAAGAGAAAGAATAATTCAAGAGATAGACAACAGAAAGTCAACAACAGTCTTGTTTTTGCCCTCTTAGTGGATGGATTAGTATTATGCATCCTGAAATGTTTCTGCCATTGAGTGAATAGAAATGGTGGTTGCATTATTTCTCGATCACATCTCACTGTCTGTGCATGCTGGAAAAGGGTTGGATCTGCATATCTTCACATATGAGGACACAGGTACTGTCTATATGCTCTAGAATAACACACTGTAAATCTCTGAACCATACGCATGCACAGCCTGCCCACCTCCCAGCTCAACCCTGATCCAACCCCAAGCCCCCCAGTGCCCATCCCGAGATAGGTGGCTTAGACTGGCTTTCAGGGTAGCCTCCTTTTCTGCTGAGTTCATCAGGCTGGCCCTTTGAGCAGGGAGCCGACCCACTGCCTTGTGGCTCTTTCTCTCTTTTCAGGCGACAAATGTGCTAAAACAGCACTCCATAATCACTTGGCATTAGGGGCCGTTGTGTTGGGCATTAGTGGTTAGAATTGACCGGTGGGACGTTATAAAAATGAGTCTGACAAGAGAACACCAAAGCTGATGAGTCTGGATCCTGGCACTGGACGGCTAGAGGATTAGTTAGCTAACACACTGGCTGGGGCTTCTGCAGGGTCGGGTCCCATCACATCTCATCACCGCCAGGCTTGAAGCTGCCCCTGTGGCTGCCGTCTCCATCCTCCTCTCTGGTGGCTGACTGGCTCTGGTGGCCCTCCTCCACCACCTCTCCCTCCTTTCCACCAAAAACACAACATCCTCTTCTTATTGGATTGAGTCTTCGTGGGAGGAGCATATGATGTCATGCACATAGGATGGAGTGTTTTACTGTAAGTGGCAGTGGAGAGGCCCATTTCACTAGAGTTCAGTTCTTACATAGAGAGAGAGAGAGAGAGAGAGAGAGAGAGAGATGCTAATGCAACAAAGCTCTTTGTCAAATGGACTGCCTTAAAAGCTGAGATGCTGGAGTTTTGTTCTTAGGGAGTGAGAGAGCGAGAGTGTGTTGAATTTAAAGCCACACTTTATTGGAGAATATTTTAGTTAGCACAGGTCAGAGCAAACAATAATAATATATCAATAATATCATACTGCCTCAAAAAAACATAACATAAAATAACTCCCCCTACCCAGCACAGACAGTAAATAAGGCTGCAGTATGCTTTGTTCTCAGTATCCCTGTTTTCCTCGATTGACACTTCTGTGATATTGTCTACAAATAACCATCACAGCAGTTTACCAGAAATCACATTATCGCTACTTATCCCCAAACCATTAAATCACAATTACTGATCAGCAGCTAACCACCACTTTCTAACTCAATAGACTTTACAGAATTACAGCCACTTTCCTCTCACAAGCACTTTCCTACTGTACATGAACTATGTAACCTCTCCTGGAGTGTGGAGTGCCTATGCCTGTTTCTGTGGAAGGTCCTCCTCTTTCCACTCTTGAGCAGCCTCATGGTGTTGGAATGTAGCAGTAACAGGCAGTACCATGGGAAGAGTCACTGGCGGGGGTGGAGATGCACGTCCTTTATTCAGGCCAACAAGGCGTTCAGTGGACGTAAAACATTCTGTCGTTCATTGTAGAGTTCCTTTGTGGTATAGTATAGCTCAGCTCAACCTCTCCTCCTCTTCTTCTCCTCTCCTCCCTAATACTGTGAAAGGCTCTTATCATTTCAGTATCAAAGAGAGACCAAAGCAATGTGTTTCCCACGGTGCTGTGCTGTGGAGGCTGCAGGCTGGTGACCTCTACACTGTAGCTCTTCTCCTCAGCTGTACATCTGCATCCTCGGGGGTGGTTGATCCTGCTCCGGGCCTCTGCTGTTGCTGAAACATTTTATTCAGAATCAAATCTGCTTCATGCTGCATGAGTATCTAATGTTCAGTGGGCTGAAATGACGACACGTTCAAATCCATGTGCACTAGCATGGGGTCTTGTTATTGCATCTGTAAAAAAAAGTGAGCCAGTCTGTATTCAACTCTGAAAACCATCAAGAGAAACATCTCTATGGTTTGAAGTAACACAATCAGAACAAAATTCACTAAAGCTGGCTGACATCATCCTTATCATTTGTTCCTTACTGTGTCTCGACGAGATTTGCAATTATTGCGCTTGGAATGGCGCAAGTCTGAAATGCTTTTTGTCCTTCACCTTTGAAATATGTACACATCCTTTGAGTTTCTCTCTGAAAAATAAAGATTAACTACTTAACGCTGGCACAAACATGAGAGAGACATGTCCTGAATTACTATCAAGGTGGAGTGAGCCTTCTAAGATAAACCCTCTTAGATAACAGTCTTCTTATTGTGTCTAAGCAACGTTTTGTTTTGGGTCAAGATGTGCGGCTGTGGTGCTGGAAAGGGTGAAAGGATACAATTTAGTGACAGAACAAATTGACTGTGGTCCCAGAACATGCCAGCCTCGACTTGTAAATCTTCACTCCTTGCTAAAATTCAATTACATGCCACTTATGTGTCAAATGTCACTTTAGCGCCTGCTGTTTGCCGTCGACACTGTAACTTGAACTGCAGCTGTTGGAGTGATCAGGGCATAAGTCTGTCTCTGGATGTTCAGCCTGGCAGCACTGGAGCCCTTGCATCTGTGCAGCACGTATTAAGCTCTAGATTAACACTATGCATGGGTATTCACACATGTAGACCCAGACACAGACATGTTACCACTTGCACACTCACACACTCACACACAGACACGAGTGCAGATACCCTATAAGGAGTAAGTGCAGGGTGCCTCTATAATCCCTTCCCTGGCTTGATCCAACCTCTCTAGTGTATATCTGTTTATGTCCGCAACTGTGGATTATAGTGTGAGATTGTGATTCATGGTTTTGATGCAGAGAGCAGATTATCCACCTAAGCTTTAAGGTTCCATCAGCAAAACGTGTAACGATTCATGTATTTCTACTCTGTTATTATAGTCTGAGGTGGACAGCTAGTGTAAGTGCTGTGCAGACAGTTTGACTGCTGTTTTTATTACACCCTCTCTTACTCTGTGTGATGTGATAGATAAATATGTTACAAGTGCAGCCTCATTGCTGTATAAGTGTGTGTGTGTGTGTGTGTGTATGTGTGTGTGTGTGTGTGCCTGCGTGTGTTATACCAGCTCAGACCCCACTGCACCTTTTGCTGACTGACTCCCTTGCAGCAGCAGGTCATTATGTAAGGAACCACACACCCATGAGGATTGAGAAAGCAAAGTCCTTTTAACTGGAAGTCAAATCCTCCTAGATACCTCGGTGTTATTTATGGCTACCAGGAAACGGGGGGCTGGGAGTTCAGTTTTATTCTTTTATTTATGAAAGGTCTGAGCAAAGATTCATGGTTAAATGGGGGACTCCTGTTTTAGCATCCCACATATCACCTCTGCTGAATCTGCAGTGCCAAGCTGAGTAGAGTAGGTAGAAGTTGAGGTTTAACACAGGGGGTGCAGTGTGCTTGTGCGTGTGTGTTTGCGTGCATGCTTGTGTGCACTTATAAATGCGTGTGCAAGCATGCGTGTGTGTGAGGTGAGGCTTTCGAGATCAGCCCGCTGTGTAGTGATGTGTGCATCATCTGCTTGCCACATCGTTGTATTGAGTGCAGCTTCTAACCTGTGTCAGGTGCTACGGTATCCCCGCTCCCCTTGCCTATCTTTCTCTGACTAACAAAGGAAATTCCCCTACAGTACGTGGACTTTAGATGTGATAATAAAGATCTGATAATATGATAAGATAAGAATCCTTTATTAACAGGATTTACAGCTGTGAGAGCATATCTGAGTTTAGACTGTTGATACAAAAAGTCTGTACAGATGAAAGTGAATGCATCTTGCAAAAATAGATGCCAACTATTTGAGCTCATAAAGGTGCAGCAAATCACTTAATACACTCATCAACTTCTAAGGCAAGCTTAACAGTATTCTTGCTGCTTTGAATTAAATTCTAATTTTCTGAGAATTTTCTGCTACTTATCAAAGGTGTTGCCTCAAAACAACAAGGAAGCTGTTTTCGTGCAGAAGCTGAACACTGGTGGATTATTATTATTATTATTATTATTATTATTGTGTTTCTATTAGTGAGGGCACCTTTTAGATTGCACACTACACAATAAACAACATGCTAGGTCGGTCAGAAGAAGCAAAGAAATGGCGGAAATCATAAAATAAGAAAGACTCACTGGTATTTCCATTCACTCACACTCTTTCTCCCCATCTGCTTACATGTGCAGGAAGGGTAATAAAAGCCTGATTACCCTCAACATATAAAATCCTTTTGTAATGTAAGTAAAATCCAATATTTGCATGTACACACGCACATGCACGTTGGTGTAATTGGATGACAAAAGTCACATTTAAGTGTAACTTTGGTCCATGGTATTTGACACAGCTCTGTAACAATAACAACTTTTTTTTCTTGGTTTTTCTTCTTATACCTAAAATCTCTCATTACTTTTCTTGTGGCCTTTACCTAAACCTAGGCCTGTTCTTGCTGGGTTGCTACACTAATCATCTGTCTGAGAAAGTGGCCTGTTATCACGGAAAAGAGAACATAATTATGCTAAGAGTGTGATTTGCCATTTTGTAGAACAGTCTGTACCTTCCTCCTGTGTTGGTGAATTGGAGGACACACTGGCACAGTACACAGACACATTGTAATGACTTGGCTATATTTATTCTTATAAATAAGTCTGGCAATAACAAAACACTACATTTAGTCCATTAGCATTGTCAAATTACACAATGACGGAAAAGGTTGCATTGTTTTTCATGAAGTATTTACTGCCTCCTCCCCTCCGCTCGATTCAGTAATGTGCCTTAGGATTTGCGCTGTTTTCGATTTGCACTCTTATTCTGTAGAAAACAATACTGTAGGTCACAGCATCACTTGGATGAATGGTAGAGTTAACTGGAAACATGATTACATTTTCCTCCACACTCTTCTTCTCTTGATTCTTACAGTATATTGACTCTTACTGGGTGTGGGTCTCATATTGCACAAGAAGGAAGAAAAGGAAAATATTCAAGTTGGCTCTGTAAAGCTACTTGTGCCGCTGAGAGGCAGAATTTAATTCAGCCAGGTTCACTACAGTAGAGTCTCTGGTGTGTGGCTATAAACGGCTCAGTAAAACCATGTTCATTGAGAAAAGAGAGAGAGTCAGTGAGACAGAGAGGTTTTTTGGTTGGTTGATCACAGGCTGCCACTGGGAGTTAATGAAACGTAGCCTGGTAAACTATCAGTGATTAATGACCCACCATGCAAAATGTAAGGTTCAATTTCTCTTCATCACCTCAACTCAGTGTTCATACTCAAACAACAGCACCATAGACTATTACGTCTACAGTCATTTTTTATTTAAATCTACAAAGTCATCGCCAAACTCATTTACTGCTCTGGTTGTTTTTTAACTTCTCTGACAGGATATTTCATTTGAACAGAAGCAAAGCCCAGTGAGAGGGAACAAATGAATACGGGAAGAAGAAAGTTGATAATAGCTGGACAACCAACTCCAATAATAAGAAATTATTGTTAATTATGTGAAAACTGGAATACCTGCATATTTTACGGTGTTTTTTTAAAAGTGCTGTTTCCCGAGCATCTCTAGAACTACACGCTTTGATATGCTGTAAATTAATTGTAGATGCTTTATCTTATTATGTGGCAATGCTTTTGATGCAATTCTGCATTTGAAGTGATGAAAGCACGTAGAAGTAATTTGTGTGGGTTCTGTGAGACCGTGAAATCAGAGTGCTCCGTTTGATAACAGATAATCCATGTTTCTGTCTAAACCTTTTTATTCCACCGATTGAGATGTGGCCATACTGTAGTTGTAAGTTGCTTCAGAGACATGTCTCACCTCCGCAACACTGCTGTGTACGGTGGTTTGCTGATGCCCTTGTAGGAAGTGATTGATGAATCACCCGTGCAATTACTGAATGTAAAACAGAGGAACCACATGACTGAAAAGAGTTGACAGGTTTAGTGGAACATCAGGTTTAGAGGCACTCTCACAGAATGGAGGCATACGTTATTATAAGGAGGATAAGTGTACTGTATACACCCCTTTGGTTAGTCTTACTGATGCTAAGCAGCAGGCTGGGAGTCTGTTTGTACAGCCAATACTTAAGCTGATATGGGGAAGGTAAAGCAGAGGTTAAAAGCTTTTGCCACGTCTGAGGCTTATTAAAGTCCTTGTTCCTTGGAATCCTGAAACCAGATTTGCGTTTTCTATTTGAGTCTCCACAAGCCTAAACAATGACCTGCAAGGTAGGGGCTAAATTTGAGAGATGCTTACTAATCACGTCATATGATACTAATCAGGTTACAAACAGCTGCGATGTGAGACATTTGTTTACTGGTTAATAGCAGGTTATACCACTCTCCTTCATGGCTTTTTTTTACTTGATTAACCATCCCGGAGTAATCATTTCCCATGGTGATTCTCCAAGATTCACATTGTACTTCCAGTCCAACGGCTTCTCTGTCTAGCCTTACTGTACCTGTTCCACAGTAATCTGATAAGGATTGTTAGAAGAGCTCCCCTGCTGGTTTGAGCCCTACATCTTCAGAAGGTTCTCATTAGCTGTAGAAACAAAGAGTTGGTCCTCTGCTGGAGCTGCGGGGCAGGAATGCCCTGAGTCAACAGAGTCCAGGGAGGATCACACAGCCTATCGCAGACGGCGAGCTCAGGAAAGGTGAAGAAACAACTTCCACCTATGAACTTCCACCAATGGAAAACAGTTGCGTCAGATCAACCTCCGGTTCTTCTCTTATCACGATCATGTGATTGTAATTGTTTGTTTATGTGTGTGTGTGTGTGTGTGTGTGTGTATGTGTCTGTGTGCACAAACCTACGTCTCACATCCATATTCACATTTCAGGATATGCGCTTTATGTTGTTTCACTGTACATTAGTCTTTTCCCTTCAGGGGAAGCTGGAGTGAGTGAACCCTGTGATGCGCTCTTAGTTTACATGGGCGTGCAGGTTCACCTATGTGTTTTCCATGTGCCTGCTCTTCCATGAGTGCACCTGAGCTCTGAAGCTGTTTGTTGTGTATGTGTGTGTGTGTTGGGGGGAAAAGGGGGGTATACAGGACAAAGATAGCTATGATCTCATTGGAGTGTCACTAATGCCCTTCTCTTCTCTGTCAGATCATCAGAAATGACATCACAAATCTGGATGAGGGTGAGGAGCAGGCAGCACGAGGAGGCTTCTCTGTATTGTGTCTTTTAATGGTGATAAGCTGTAATTTTCTAGCTCCAATTTGTTTGTGGATTGCAAATCAGCATCCGTTGACACCTGAGAAAGCATGCTGAACATCCTGATATCATCATTGGTGGATCCTGACAGAAGTTTAAGGAGCTTCAGAAGGGGCGAGCGCTTTGCATCAATACTAGTATGTAATCATTCATCCATCCATGTAGCATGTGTCACATTGGGTAGTCATTGGTTTATTTGCTCCGTTTTGTATACTCACCTGCATTGCATTTTCCCACACATTTTTATTTCAAGTGAAATAAAATGTGTTGTGAACCGTTGTGGTGAACCCCTACCCTAACCTGAACTCTTCTGGATACTCCATCCAAGCAGGGGCATTGAGTGTGTGTCTCTCTGGCTGACGTATGGCTGTAGGGTGTATAGTTGTTCATCTGTCTTGATCCTCTTCTCAGTGTGACCTGGCTCTTCTGGAGGTCAACCTTTGCTTGCAACCTTCAAACCCTGTCTGGTAATACTGGCTGGCTGTATCTTAGCCTTGTAGGATTACGTCTGGTGCAAATTAACCCCTAGACCACCTACACGGCTGCCAAGCCCTCCAACCTGCAGTTGTACAAAGACAAAAAAGGAAGGAATCGTTAGAGCGTTAATTTGAGAGAATGTGATTGCTCCATTTGTTTCTAAAAGATAGGGCGTATTTGTGATTCAGCGATAATGTACAGCTATTTCTATGAGGGCTACATAATGTTACATGACTTCATTTTGTGTGGTACTCATGTGGCCCACTTTTCTATTTCACAGCATGTTTGCTGCTCCATGCAAAAATCAGGATTTGTTGACTGCAAAACAATTCAAGCTGAGATTGTTGCATCCTGTGGGTGGGGTCTCGTTTGGGAAGTCATAGGAAGTTGACAGAATGGCATTAGTGGTTTCCTGTGAGGTGGCTTATCAACCACAACCACTTTGCCAAGTGTTTCAGTGTTGAGAAATCGCTTTGAGACTTGATATAGAAAAAATACAAATCCCAAAGCTGTCTTGTTTGTCCATTGCCTTTTTTTCTAGATTCTAAAATGCACTACCCTGCCAAAAACACACAAACACGGAGGGAATTGAAATAAACTTCCCTGTTTGTTACTTAACTAACTTACCATCTCCTTGAATCCAGCAATAATCTGCTGGCTTTGTTTTATTCTCAAAATAAGCTTCATGTAGCCTATGTTCAAGAGTATACCACCCCCCCCCCCTTTTTTAGTC
>CABFOS010029681.1:0-13425 GCA_900660315.1 Diretmoides pauciradiatus
CAAGTTTCCATGTTGCGTATTTGAGCTGACCAGAATCCAGGGGGGGGCTTGGTCTTCCCAACTTCCAGCATTACTTCTGGTCAGCTCAAATACGCAACATGGTAACTTGGTCGCTGGGAAGACAAGACTCACAGTGGACACGATTAGAAGCAGAACTTGTTGATCCATTACCATTGAATTCTCTATTATTTATAAAAGAATTTAACAAAGTACAAAATATAAATAATTGTTTTACTATACTTAACACACTTCGAACTTGGAAGGATTGTTCAAAAAAAATGGGAATCTCCAATTGTATACACATAATGTCTCCTATTTACCGTAACCCAGATCTAAACAAACAGTTAACATCAATTAATCTGAAAAAATGGGCTCAATCGGGCATAAAACAATTCAAAGATCTATTTCATATAAATATGCAGTTGAAATCCTTTATAGAACTAAAAACAGAATTTGGCATTCCTAACACAGATTTTTTCAAATATTTACAAATGCGAAACATCATACAAACACTCAAAAAAGAAAATAAATTTAGAGATGATTTACATGAAATCGAAGAAATATTAATTCTATCAACTACAATTAAAGGAAAAATCAGTGAACTATATGATCTCTTCTCGAAAGAATGCCAATCAGCTTTTCCCCCTTTGATGAGAATCTGGGAGACGGACTTAGGAATGACATTAGGAGAAAACTCCTGGCAAAATATATGTGAAAGAATACATTTCCTTTACAAGCAATAAAATTAAAGAAGCCAATTTTAAATTCATTCATAAACTTTATTTAACTCCAGTCAAAATGCATAAAATTTCTACTGAGAATTCTGCGAACTGTCCAAGATGTAAAAACATAGAAGGGACTTTCTTACACATGTTTTGGCAATGTGAAAAATTAAAAATCTATTGGAACCAAATTCATTCATTCACAAAGTCGGTATTGGAATCGGAATACAACTCGTCTCCATGCATATATTTATTGAATGAATTACCAGAAATCCGGATGGACTCCAAGAAATACAGATTACTAATTATAATAACTTATTTTGCAAAGAAATGTATTCTTCTACAGTGGAAAAATGACTACTCTCCAACCTTTGAATGTTTCAAGAGCAGATAGCTCACCTACTCCCTCTAGAAAAACTAACCTTTGAAAAACATGGCCGGAATCAGATGTTCCAAGACCTTTGGTCTCCATTATTACGTCAACTGAACTGAAATGAATGAATACCTTGTCAACACTGTTGTTGTTGTTGTGTCTTTGTTTTTGTTTTTGTTTTATTTTGTTTTGTTTTGTTTTTTGTTTTTGTTTTTTTTTAACTCGTTTTTGTCTGGTTTCATTTTATGTTGTTATTGCTGGGTGGGGAGGGGGAAGAAAAGAAATGGCGAAGTATTGTGGAAATATTGTGAACACATTTGTACTGTACAACTGTACTTTGCTTAATAAAAAGAATTTAAAAAAAAAATATTAAGGCGGTCAAAGTGAAAATGTGGTTAAGTTTAAGAGAATTCTGAAGAAGACTAATGCATAAAACGCCTTAACAATGACTTTTGGTTGAGAATTTAGTCTGAGCAACACAGTTTTTATACATACGGGTCCACGTCTTTAAGCGCTCAAACTAAAACGTTAAAAAATGTCGCTTTTGATCTTTTCAGCCTGCCATCGAGGATTATGACAGTCGCTTTGCCACAAGGTAAGTCCCCTTTCTGTACCTTTCCCTTCTGAGTAGTGACCGGTATGACTGGAGGCACTGTCTGAATAGAGTATTTAGTCTAACTTCAACGAGGAAATAAAAAGAGTGGTCTATCTCAATAAGTGGACAACAAGAGAGCCTCAGTCTCCTTAGATAAGTGCCATTTCACCTGACCAATGACATGCTCTAACACAAAGAGACAGCAGTCGCTCATCGCTACTGGAAGCATAGTCTATTGCATCGTATCAACACTGAGGCAAAACCTAGTCCAGGTCCACAGTCCCTCAAACAAGGCACATTCATCCAAATTGATTGCAGTTAAGGTAAACCAGTGGATTTTATTCCAATCACATTATAGCTGTAGAGTATTTCCTTTTGAATAGGGTTTTATTTATTGTGTCTTCTCTGTCCTTTCCTATTTGCTCTTGCTTGCTTTGCTTTTTTATAGCTCTTTTAAGTAATGAATGCAGTCTACAGTAGCAGCAGTCTGCTCAGAGTATATTTTAGCTGTAATCCTATCAAGTCCTTGCTGAGTTTGTAGGGTTGATTGAGGTTAGGGATTAGGCTGTCTCTCTTTCTGTCCAATCAGGAAGTATATCTTTGTACATTTGTGTGTGTGTGAGCGAGTGAAATGGCATGGAGGAGTGTGTGTACTGTATGTGCACACGTGTTGGTTTTTGGTGCAGGGATACATGTGACAGTAGACATCATGCTGACCTCATCTCGATCATCACTGCTTGTGAGCGCCGGGGCTTTGGGCTCCGGTGCCAAGTCGTTTTACATTACTGTACTCTGTCTGCTCTGAATGTGTTTTTCTGGGTCAGTATTTTCAGCCGGGTGTATCCACCCTAACAGGCTAATCTAACACTAGACCCCCTCCTGCTGCGGAGATGACTTTGATTTTCTCATCAACAGCAAAGCTTGAATCTACTTGTCAGTGACCACCAAAAGCAAACCACTGACTACAGTAAAAATGCTCGATATGAACATCCAACCACCCCTATATACAGTATATAGGTATATCTGTATATCATATCTGTGTAGGGAGTGTTGATGAGAGAATCGGAAGTCCAATCTTCCGGATATTGGCAGGTGTGTTTTGGAGTTGTGGCTGTAGGTGGCAGGAAGTAGATTCCTTGACCCCTTCTACACGTCTACCACACTCAGCCTTGCCTCCTTGTGCCTGTCTTGTCTCTCTCCATTTCTCTCTGAGTGTGTCCGACCTGGCAAGCTTCCTTCTCTCTTTGTTCCACAGTGACAGTCCTGATGGCAAATTGATTTCGACTGTGTGAGAACAGACATACAGACAGACACAGACAGCTCCGGATAGCACAGGGGCCTCTTCCTCCCCTCCCCTCCCCCACTCTTCCTCTTTCCCCTCCTCTTAGCCTCCCTCCTGTCCACTTGTCTCCACCTCCCCTCCTCTGCCTCCGCACACACCCCTTCTCCAGTGGAAGAGGCCTGTTTCATCCCTCCTTTCTGTCCTCTCTTCCTCCCGGGTCCCTCCTTTCCTCCTTCCGTCCGTCCTGGGTGCTGCTGCTGCTGCTGCTGCTGCTGCTGGTGGTGTCGGTGTGGACAGTAGCGGTTGGTGGGTGGAGGATTGCGCTGAGAGGGAGAGCCAAAGCGGGCCCTACCTGCTCGGCATGCAGCGATACGGACTCTGAAATCTCTATCTCTGATCATAGTCCGCCGTCGTGGACTAAGCTCTCAAGAGACTACTGCCTTTGCTACTGCTTGTCTTTCATGCATGTACATGGTTGTGTCATTTTGTCAAACTAAAAGGACATTTTCATGTACTGTACAAGTGCCAAAAGACGTAAATGTCGTCGTACTAAAGCCACTGGTTAAATGGCCTTTGTAAGCACAGCCCAGTATTACCCATTATACCCCCCCCAACCCTTTCCCTTACTCCCACACACACACACACACACACACACACACACACACACACACACACACACGCTGAAAGCTTTGTTCACAGTGAGGCTGTGCAGCAGATTACTATGTTCTTGTTCTGAGAGGTTTTGTAGGTCGCGCTGTGCTTCCTTTGTGTCAATGCTATAGTCTTGATTTTCCGTCCACAGGGTGTGTGTGTCATATTTGCCTTACTTCGCTGCTTTTTTTCTATTACACACATACTTTACGTGCAACTGAAGCTAAATTCACATCAGATTGAACTTACAGAGTATATTCTTCAATTGTTTCCTTCAGTTCACCAAATTGCCATCAAATATGATATGAAAAGTTCCCATCCACCCTATAGAAAAAAACTCTTTTCACTCTTCTCTGCCACCAGAATGGTCAGTTGAAATGATGCCACACTCTAAAAACCTCAGAATTTCGACTTTTTCTTCTTCTTCTTTGGAGTGGGCGATCTTGACCTTTTGTTGAATATTACATAACAGCAGTGAATTAGTTTAGTTTGGAAGAAAACCACCAACTTTGGCGCTCTCAATGTTAATTAAGATTGTATACCCTGAGTGGCTATGTAGTTTTTGGTCTTTTCTTTGATAAAACTCGTTATTGTCCTTGTAAAAACAAAAAAATATTTCCAGAAACGAAGAGAAATGACTGATCAGTCCGAGTGTTTATCTTATGCATGCTGTGGAGGGATATCAGAAATGTGATGCTCAAATTTGACCTTGAATGTATGGTAACTTTTTACAAAGGTATTCTAAATAAAACATATCTCTATATATTAATAAACAGTTTCGTCTGACGAGAAATCTGTTCTGTCAGTGATATGACTTTTTCATTTTTTTTTCTTTTAATTTTAAATTTTCCCTTCCTCTTGAATTTATTTATTTTTGCCAAATTTTTTCGTTTTTTAATTGTGTTTTTTTTTCAACCGGCCGTCTTTTTCGCGAATCATTCCAAGCAGTATCTGTGTCTGAAGCATGCAGTGTCGTTAATCTGACTCCGTATCTCACCCATAGCATCTGTCCGGCTCTCTGCATACAGTAATTGTAATCATTGCCTATGAGTGTGTATGGTGGTTTTGTGTCTGTGTATTGTGTGGCTGTACTCTGCCTGTCTACCACTCTCTTATTGGCTGTATATACATATTCTCCTGACTTGTGTTCCAGTTGTATTTGGGTGATCGTTGCAATCTCCACAGAAGTTATATTGTAGCAGACACTTTCAAAGTTCCTTACTGTATGCAGTCAATGTCCACTAGAACAGCTGCAGAAATGCGTAGTATCGCGTATGTGGCATGTTGCGCATGACGTGTGTACTTCTGTTTTCCATCCTTCATTTCAGTGACAGTCAATACTATCAACCTACAGTATGTTCATCTTAAAACCACACTAACCAGCAGTGCCAATGCCTTTAAGAACTGTGACCCATGCATGATCTGAGAGATGAGCCATTAAAACCCAAGGGTTTTCTTTACCTTCCAGTTTGGGTCCAGAATTGTCCCGGTTCTGAGGGAACAGGACCTCCGTAAGTCACCAGCCTCCATCGCCGTTCAGCCAACCAATCACTATTGTTCTCTTTCTCTCTTTTACTGTCTGGTTCTCTCTGCTGTCATTGGCTGTCTGGCTGCTGTAGGATGCTGGGAATCACTGGTCTTTTCTGTCCTTTGGCCTCCCTGGATGAGGCAGCATTTGTCAGTCCAGGATGCCTTGGGTTGTAAAAGATTTATTTTTTTTTTGTTTTTTTTTTGTATAACACGGTTTTATCCAAAGAAGACACTAACCCTTCATGCATGCGTCTTTACACATTTGTATTTATTTTATTTTGACAGTCAGTGTTAGAGTTATATCTCACTGCATGCTTGCTACAACTCACGATAGATACTGCAACTATTGGCTCAACTTAAGAAACATAGGAAGACAGATTTCTTTGGGTGGGGGTAACTGACCATGTGTCTTTCTGCATTGTGTGTTATTTTCAAGCTAACCGTTCCTTGCTCCACCCCTCCTCTCCCTACAGTGACCATTCCCTGGAGGTGTACCTCCGGCCCACCTTCAACGATGACAGACCTGCGCCCATCTTCTACTAGCAGCCTGCCGTCCCCCTTTATCTGCTTACGGGCCCTTCTCCCGTACGAGGAGAAACACATGACCGCCATTGGCATGTTTGGGTTCGCGTGATGTTGTTACCACAACTAAGACGGCCCAAAAGTGTAAAAAAAATCACCTCAAGGATGTTACCTTACTAAGAATTTAGTTTGTGCTGTGGGAGTTCACCGCAATTCTGCATTTAATCCTCATGTTTTGCACAGGACTCCATAGTGCTACTGTACAGGTACAGTCGATGTATAATGTTTCGAACCTGGACATTCACGTGTTGCAGTAGAGTCCATTAGTTAATTAGATCACACCAACAATGGATAAGATACGGCTGATAGATTTTGCTAGCAATGTTGTCATCATGGGCTCGTTGCTGCATCATTTACACGTTTAGATGAAAGTGAATCTAATATATTTATCTGCAATTCCACTATGGAATTTTTTTTTCTTTTCTTTGACACTGTACATTTTAATTTGAGGATTGTTTGGACACAATGAGCAGTGATGGTCTTCGTTAGTTGTGTAATTATGTTTGAAAGTGAATAGAAGACGGTCAGAAGTCCACAGTGCATAATCTACTGTAATATGCACTCGTGTGTAGTCTGGATACTACTGCAGATGTTGTTAGAACTGGACAGCTGTTAACTTATAGCTCTGCTTTTGTTAAGTAATAGACTACTATATAGTTACTAGTTGTGACAGTATGCCCGTTTTGAATGGGGACTGTGCCTTCTATTTTTTTTAACAGTTATGCACATTGAGCTAATCATTATTCTGTACGCTGGTGTAAGAAAAGGGAATATGAGTCACCGTTCTACTCTATTTTTTCGCCATTATTCTTTAAAATATCACTGGAATACATTTGTTCTGCTTGTTTTGTTTCTTTATAATCTACTAGTTACTCTTTTTTTTTGCTTGAGCGAGTTAAACTACAGACCGACTGCAGTTCTGCTCAAATAAGAACAAACTTTCTTCTTTTGGAATTTCATTAATATCTAAGATGCCGGATAGCCATGAAATGCATGTTCATAATCGATTATTTTCTATGATCATATTTAGCTTTGAGGGAGTGGTAGCTACAGTAGGATAGGATGTTATGATAACGTTTGATCATCCGTTCTCAGTATTATACACTGCTGGAGAAGAGCTTCAAGCAGTCGCGTTTAGTTACTCTATTGTGTGGGGAGGAGATGACGGTGAAAGTGTCAGGCGATTGAAAAACTAATATATGTGTGAATGAACTAATAATGACACTCAGATTGCAATAAATCACCAGTAAAAGTCATGAAAGAACTCATTTCCCATGGATAAGATTCCTCTACAGGCATCAAGTTACATGATCACGTGTTAGTTAATTTGCTCAAAGTTTTTTTTTACTGTTTTATATATTTTCTCATTTGTCCATTTCTCACTTTTGTCCCTGTTTGTATTATATCTGTACTGTACAGAGAGTGCGTATAAATGATTGTGCGAAATAAATCTAAATGGGCACAAAATTTCTATTTTAAATGTCCTGTGTTGTATTTATGTGTCATGCATCGTTTTTGAACATATACTTTCATGCCGAACGTGACACCGGAACACATACATATGTCACAGACGAGACGAGAAGGAAAAAAAATGTATTTGGATTTATTTGTTTGGGATAGTACAACAGCCACGAGTGAGGGAGAGATGGAAACACAGCAAACAATGACGCTACTACCGGTGCATGGAACAACCCGCCTCACCTCCTCCACAGGTGTCTTCCTCTTTGTAATATCTCTTTGGCAAATTCGAGAGACTGTCACCCTCTGTTGTCAGTGGATTGCGTCTTTTTAAATGTTCGTACAAAAATACGAGGAGTGTGTTCCCTTCTTGCAGAACTTAAAAGGCAGAGTGAGCGGAAACTGAATTGGCACTGTGAGCTACAGGAGAAGAGAAGGGGAGGGAGTCATCAATGCAGCAGTAGTAAATTCAAGTCAACCTACCTGCTACATGTTGATAACATTCATCAAATATGTGAGAGATATCATTTGTACCTCTTGTTTTTGTACACCTCAAATCCAGTCCAGTCACATCATGTTTCAGACCGTGGACTCAGAAAGGATACAGAACGATGTCACTGACACTCACCGTTTACGACTGATATGCTGACATTAAGAGCTGATTAAGAAACCTTTTTCCTCCCTTTCCTATACCCAAACTCCAACCTCTCCGTCCATTCACTGTCATTCCATTGCTGATGACGTGTTACGTGAGCAAAGCAGATATGCCACTAGATAAAGTGAACCTGTAGCTGACACTGGACACAAATAGCGATCCTTGTATGTTCACTTGTTTCATTCTGAGATGGGTGTACAGCAAGATGGGTGTACAGCAACGGGGCAATCACTTTTACGAACATAATCCCAGTTTGGCTACACAAAGTGCTTTAGACACATAGATGTGCAAGTCGTCCCTAACCAGAGTGAGAGGTGGTGTTAATGTGGGAGTGACGGAACCTTGTGGTGTAGTATTATGTGCCCATCTTAACACATTGAACCCTGAATGGTGTTTCTGAAAGAGCCCTACTGAGACCCCTCTGGATGGTGTAGCGTTGGCAAGGAGACCCCCTCTAGATCGTGTAGCGTTGGCAGGGAGACCCCCTCTAGATCGTGTAGCATTGGCAGGGTCTACATCTGGGCTCAAGGGGCAAAGGAAGTTTCAGCAACTCCACCCACAAAAACATCACCACTTAATACTGTTTTAAAGAGGGGGCTGTTGTGGTTGGCTACAGTACCCATAGCAGCATCCTATCATCAAGCTTTGTTCATTGGCTCCACCACTGAGAGCTGTAACAGTCTTTAATAATGTCCAGTCAATGAGTAAGCAGATGGGCCGACGCAGCCAATGAGAACAGAAGCAATGAAGTCTGTCATTTAACTCTAATTTTTTTCCCTTTGTTTTCATTTCACAAAACTATGATCTGTTAGGTCACTAATGGGCATTTAAGCTGCATTGAGCAAATAAGTTATAATTGTCGTATATGTTAAAACTCTAATATAGTGGTATCTTTTGTTTGATCACACGATTCGATTCGATTTGATTTTGTCTTCACTTCCTGGTTGTCTTAATCAGACGATGTCGTTAAGACACCGCTATCGCTCTCTTTTTAGGAAATAAAAAAGAACAAAGTGTGCAAATCATTGAGGGTGTTTCACTACGATATGAGGCACTGTCTCATAAAGGGTCACCAGGGTCTGTTGACCCCAACGTCAATAAAAAATAAAACTCTGTAGAACATCTATTATACTGTGTAGGAGTTGCTGCTGTTCGGTGTCGAGAAGGAGCAGAACTCATCGTCCTCCAGTCAGGGCCATGGGACACTTTCACTCCTTCTGTCCATCTTCATTGTTCCCTATTGGACCACAGAAATGAAAAGTGCTGCTAACTGTGTTATGAAAGTAGAAATGATTTTAGGAATTTCAACACCAATTCAATATCTAGATGTTGGTACAGACCTGCTGCTGAGCCCATGTGGGGGTCGGAGACGTGTGTGATAGAGAATCGTGAGACACTGAAACGGTTAAATGCTACGGCTGCAGGTTTGGGAGCCTCGGGACTCTTGGTGGGAGATGTGGAGGAGGGCTGCGGCTCAGGGATGGTCGGGCTGGGCATGAACGGGAGCTCACCTTCCCATTCATAGCCTCCACCTGAATGCAGTCACAGACACACACACACAGTCACAATTACTGACAGCAATCGATAACAACACATCAAGTAGCATTGCTCCGTAAAAAAAGTAGGCAGTCTCACCCTCTTCTGAGTTGTTCCCATCTATGTCATCAGCAACACAGCATGTCCCATGAGATTGAGCTTCAAGTTCCGCGTCGGGTTGTGGCAGGTGGTTAGACGTTTCCCCCCCTGAGGACTCCTGCCTAATGAAATCTGCTCCCGTGGAGAAGGTGTAGTCAGCCAGTTCCCCCGTGGGGCTCTCCTGGAGGTCAGAAACACAAATGTCCCTTACAGTACACAATGTAAAAACTATAACATTATCTACCCACATGATACACATTATGCAATTTGACTTACTCACATACTGACCTGGTCAAAAAGGAACACGGTGACATCATCAAAGAAGGACACCGCTTTCTTCTTTCTCTCCAACTCGTCGCAGAAGGACTGGGTGAGCAAGGTGGGCATCTTCAGGAGGCTGCGGAGGTGTCGAGCCCTGCTACAGTCGCTCACCACCACTGGCACTGTGGTGAACTCCTCCTCACTCTCCTCGCTTTCTTCCTCCTGAATGTTGTAGGTCCTCAGCTCTTCATCAGACTCGCTGTCATCTGAGTCATCTTCCTCCTCCGCCTCCTCCAGCGGAGCCCTGACGTCTTCCCCGCACAGCTCCAGGAAGGACGAGGACGAGGAAAGGTGAATTGGGCCATTGGATTCTTCACACAAACTGTCCTGTGAGTCGCACTCCTCTGCATCTATGTCCTCAAAGTCTTCCTCATCTATTCTCACGCTCTCCCTTCTGTCCTCTGTCTCCTCCTTCACGTGATTAAACTCAGGCAGCTCCTCCTCCTCTGTGGATCCTTCACCATTCTCGTTTTCTTTGGACCCCTCCTCTCTGTAGTCTATTATGGTGGAGTCAGAACCCAAGGATTGGACAGGGGAATAATCTTCTGATCCCCTGTTCCCCTGCTCATGGTTCGCCGAGGCCTCCTGGACTGTGGAGGAGCCAATGGAGGAGCTAAGGTCTGAGGAAGGCTCCTCTACCGAGTGCTCCGTCTCCAAGCCCAGGTCATCATCTGCAGGGGCAGACTCCTTAGTCAGGCAGCCCCCCATCTCTGGAGGAAATGGCGACAGCATGGAGAGCCCAGGGGTGGGAGAGGGATAGGGTGAGCTAGGGTCTGCCTCTGAGAGGTCCACCACAACGCTGCTTTTGATCTGTCTTAGATTTGTCAGATGTTCCTCATTGTTGATCTGACATTTGATAACATCATCTCCAGTAGATTGGTCACCTGGACCACCAAAGAAGTTACAGCCTTCCTGTTGAGGGCTCTTCTCGTTCTCAGCATCGTAATCAGAAAAGTAGGCTGAGTCCCTGTATGGGTTCTTGTCAGTCAGGCCCTTTAGCTGTAGGTCTGTGGTGCTAGAGGAGGTGCAGACTCCCTGGTCCAGATCCACCTGCAGAACCAGTTCAGGTTCCACACTCAGCCCAGGGCTCCCCTCACAACTGCGGGGATCTCCGAGCTCTTTGAAGATAAACTCTGGAGATTCATTGTTCTCTGTGTCGTAGCCACTATCCAGGGATTTGGGCAGGATGGGGGTGTTGAAGGCATCAGGGCTGAAGGCCTGGTCACAGGGACTGGCCAATGACAGGTTGAGGGTGTCCACAGAGTCGGGGGTTCCCACAGGATTCTTCAAGGGGCTTAGCTCTTCTTCCTCTGCCTCAGCATAGTCCAGGTTGAAGTCAGCAAAGATTCCTGATGTAATATCTGTAATGTCATCGTCATCATCCTCACTGCAGTCTCCAAGTTCAACCAGGCTGATGCTGGAGTCTCTCACCCCTACTCCACTGTCCAAGCCTCTGCTAGACTCCGACAGCTCTGGATGGGTCAGTCTCTTATCTCCCAGACCAGCAGAGATTCCTGCTGAAACCTTCATGTCTTGCATAAGCGAAGGCCCATCCCAGATATTGGCTCTCTGCATGTCTGACAAGGCTCCTATTTGTCCCGTGTGAGGCTCCATGTAAGAGGATGGGGATTTGATGTAGCTTGCCTCAGGTATCATCTTAGGCTCAGAGTACAATCTCTCTCCCATAAGCAATGTTGGGTTTCTACTGTTTCCCTCCATTGTATCACCCTCCTTGTCTCTGGCATTCACATTTGAGCTGGAGAGCAGATCAGTACTTCTTAGATTATCTGTATTTGAGTTCTTTTCCACTTGTGTGACCACCCCTTCTCTTTCTATAGGACATAAGTGAATATATGCGCCTAATTCAATGGGTTTGCTAGCAGAGGTACAGCCAGTGTCTCTGCCTGCAGTGTCCAAGTAGCTAAAGGGCCTAGAACTGTGGAAGGTGCTGGTGCTGACCTTAGTAACAGGCCATAATTCTGTCAAGTTAGAGGAGTGCATGGTATATTGAAAGTCAAGATAGCTGCCCTGCCCACTGCCTGTCTGTCTGCTGTCGAAGCTCAGGCTGTTATTGTTAGCTGAATGGTTGGAGGTCCAGTTACTAGCTTCTCCCTCAATGAAAAAGTCCCCATCATCGTCGGTGTCTGCACCCCTCCTCTGGCCCACCAGCAGGCCATCCCCTGTCTCTACATCAATGCTAATGTGGTTAACAATGGGTAGGGTCTTTCTGAGGGGACCCATCATATCATAATAGTTTTCATTAACTGTACTAACTGTACCAGCTGTGCTAGCTTCTAGGTAGGGATCACAGAATCCTAAGCTGGGGCTACTGATTGCTTGTGACACACCCCGTGGGTTATCTAACCTCGCCATTGGATGAAGAAGGCTCTGTCGGGACTCTGGTGATGAATCGTCTTCGGACAGGCAGGACTGGCGGCCCGTCATGTTTGTGGGTGGCTCTTCAAAGTAGATGCTATCTTTCTGACTGGATGAGAAGCAGGTGTGGGCGTGGCCTAGCTTTACCGGGCTGGTGGTAGAGGTCTGTCTCAGCAGTGGCTCCATGGTGAGGGAGACAGTGGGGCTTGCATCTGAGTCGTAGGCCGTAGATCTGATGTTATCAGCAGCTGACCAGTAAGCACTGGGCTGCACCACAGATGAAGCAGTCCGACTCTCAGAGGACAACCTACTGTTGCTGGCCTCCAGTCCAGGGCTGTAGTCCACCACACTGTCATCCAGGTTGATGTTACACTCCACTGGTTCCTCTATGCGAATGTAGTATTCACTGCTGACTGAGGGGCTGTGGGCACTCAACACTGGGACCACACCTGGGTGATCAGGCTCGTAGTAGGATGGGGAGATGCTCGAGGTCAGGGTGTCAGTTTTGCAGCCCCCTGAGGGGTAATAGATATCCTGGTAGTGAGGGTTACCCTGGCCCAGCGGCCCACTTGTGGAGGAGGAGTAGTAGGGCTGTTCAGAACGGGCCTGTTCCCACTTGTACTCAAAGTTGAGGCCATGACTGGTCTCTGTGACAGTCAGTAGGTCGTCCCCAGTGTCAGAGTGGAAACTGTCAGAGAAATGCTCCAGAAGAGGAAAAGAGGAGGAGGCAGAGGAGGCCAGCTCCGCTGCCTGAGACTGGGTGGAACATGGGACTACATCTGGGGCAGGGGTGGGGCTCAGGGCTGTGGATGTGGCTGTGTGGGAAGTGCTGCCAAGCAGGTTGGGTCTCAAGGCATTCCAGCGTTGTTCAAAGTCCTCCTCGGCCTCACTGGAGCCTTTGGCACACAAGTAGGTCACCAGGAGGTGCACCTCCTCAGTACTGGGTCGCAGCTCTGGCTGCAGCCAGCAGAACTGCATCACCTCGTACCTGGACAGAGGGAAGACATGAGGAGAGGCAGAAGAGAGGAATGAGACAGAAAAGTTAAGTTAAAAAAGTGTTACTCTGCTTTAGTTTATATCACTACTGATTTTCTAATGAGTCCCATAGCACAAGATCTGTTTTTTCTTTCTTTAAAGGAGGTCGTTTTAAAATAATTGATCTTAGACTTCCAATGAGGCAATATAAAAGAGCAATTCTTTAGTCAGCAGTTTCTAGCAGCTCCGAGTACCACAAGCCAATGATAT
>CABFOS010029690.1:5408-16814 GCA_900660315.1 Diretmoides pauciradiatus
AATAGCTCTTGTTTGGGCCAAGCTTCACCTATCCAGCGGATATCATGAAAATTGGATGCTGCGTTAAGCTATTAGACCTCATTTCCTGTTCACGTGGCGTTGTGTTGACGTTGGGTGGTGGCCATACTAAATTGTGCCCAGTGACCCTTAGGGAGCATATGAAATAGAATATAGGCTAAAGCTGCTCCACTAACTGTATTGCTACAGTCTTTTAATGGGGATTGTCCATGACATAATAAACTAATAAACTAAACTAAACTAAATGTCAGAGGGATGATGCGTTAAGCAATTAGACCTCATTTCCTGTTTCGTGGCGTTGCGTTGACCTTGACTGGCGAGTGGCCATGTAAAATTGTGCCCATTGACCGTTAGGGAACATGCATATTAAGTAGAATGTCAAAGGGATGATGCATTAAGCAATTAGACCTCACTTCCTGTGTACGTGGCACCCTATGTGGCACCCTGTGATTCGGATCCGCCCCAAAACTTCACGGGGTCATCATTGACCGATACTACACCCTTCCACTGAGTGTGATGAAAACCTGTATGGTAGTTTTTGCATAATCTTGTACATGGAATAACGGACGAACGAACGGACGAACGAATGGACGAACAAACGGACGCTTCCGAAAACATTACCTCTTGCCCCGGACTTCGTCCTTGGGCGGAGGTAATTAAGGCGTAGACTCAAATTCCGGTGTAAGCATTAACACAGTTGTTCAATACTGGGTGTCTCAATTAGATATGCATATATGTCTGGCCATTTAGTTGGATCACACACCCACTGACCGGAGGGAAGGGAGAAGGGATCGGTCGGGTGAATCTGTGTAAGATAGTTTATCTTGAGCAACCAACCATTATAATATTCTGACCAGGTTTCAGTCTACGAGACATGAAGACATTAAGTTGTCTAACTCGCTAGCTAGCTAAGCACGGAATTGGATACAACTCTGTAGCACTTCAGTGGTTTTCTTTCACCAGCTTGTGTGCATGTGCGGCAATGTTTGCAAACATTGGGCTTGTTCTATCTGTCTCAACTCTCTCTTCTCCAACCTGCAAGTTAATTTGTTCCTACATCATTGATGGAGTGATGGAGAGGAGTGATTTGAGCCCACAGATCACGGAGTGTTTACTGAGCATTAAGAGGCCTGCCAAACAAGAGATCAAAGATGTTTTGGACAGCATGTCTGCATTCATCAGAATGTTGAAGTTGTTTAATATGCAACCCCACCGATGTTTGGTCAAGTGATTATATAACATGCAAGAGATTTTTTTTTTTAAAGCTGAAAAGAGTTGATGTTCTGAATATGATAACTCACAAATGGTACAGGAACAGGTGTGTTCACATGGGGTGTATGCATGTATAGTCTTTTTAGAACTGGTGACAAATAGACAGCATGTGAGATATGATTGGTGACAGGGGGTTAATGTAAAAAAACAACAACAAAAAAACTATATTATGCTTTCTGATATTGTTGTGGAGCATGTTGACCAAGATGCTGTGGTCAACTGTATCGAACGCTTTCGACAAATCAATAAAAATTGCTGCACAAATTCTTTTTTTTCTTCAATCTATCGCCTCAATGATTTCGTTTGTAACTTTAAGGGCAGCAGTAACAGTGCTATGTTGTTTCCTAAAACCAGATTGATATTTGGACAAAATGCCATTTGAGTCTAAAAATTCCTTTAATTGGTTGCTGACAAACTTTTCAAATACTTTTGCTAAAATACACAGTTTAGAGATTGGCCTGTAGTTATTTACATTCGAGGGTTTACATTCCCCCCCTTTCAGCAGGGGAAGGACAAAGGCAGATTTCCAGATTTTTGGGATGTCGTTGCTAATAAGACTTAGATTAAAAATCAACAGCAAAGGCTCAGCAATGAAATCAGCCGGTAGCTTAAGTAAGTAATCCTTACTTACTTAAGTTTATCAGGCTTATGCTGATTTATTAGGGTCCAATTTCTTTAAGGCTCTATGGACCTCAGAGACAGATACAGGTAATAATTGAAATGGACAATCCATAGGTCCATGTGATGTAGGGAAAGCATTGTCAACTTGCACAGCAGAATTTGTCCTTCCAGGACACGAGGATTCAAATAAAAAAAACAGCAGAAATAAAATGGCTGACTTATCAGTCAAAGTGCAAGAATCCTTCACAATGTAGGTTGGAAGTTCACTAGAGGATACATGGCCAGAAAAGGATTTTATTACTTTCCAGAACTTATTATTATTATTGAGGTTTTTGTTGTTTCAGAGAGGTAAAACTCAGGTTTAGCTCTCTCAATAAGAGACGTACATTAGAAGTCATAGATAGATTTCAACTTTTAATTATTTATTTGTTGACCTCCTGTTACGGACTAGCATCAGCCCGTCTAGGGGTAAAGAAACTGATTAGCGTTTAAGGCTCAAGGCTAACGCTAGTTCTAACCTGAAGTATGCGTGTTGAGGGAAAGCAGGGAAAGAAACAAAGAAATAAACAAATAAACAACTAAACATGGACTGGTTTCCACAGATGAGATTGTGTGGCGGTGGTTAGCTTACGTATGCACGGCAGGGCTGTTGTTCGGTCCACCGGCAGTAGTAGCAGATTTCCCTCGGAACGACAAGGCCTCGTCAGCTCGGGTCTTTAGCTCTCGTGAGCCACGAGCTCAGTCTGCGGTACTTTCAGTTCAGTTTGTTGTTTGGACAGCAGATCCTCAAAAGGTAAACGATAAGGCTGGTTCTCAAAACAAAGGTCAATGTTCAGAAAAAGGTGTGTGGCGTGTCCTCCGTAAAATGGCGTCTGCAAACGCTGGCGTCTCTTGGTGTGGGCGGAGACTTTTCGGCACGTCTTCTCTAATCTCTCAGCTGCGCACCCAACAGCATTCCTTAAATGTACCGCCGGTCACACACCTGAATGACGTTAATTGGTTAACTGCTCCAGAGGCTGCGTGCGCACCTCTGTGACGTCATGTGACCACCCAGCTAAACCACACCTCTTCTCTCATTGAAAACCAGTCCAAAAGTGTTAAACAAAGAAATAAGGAAGAGGGAAAAAGAGGGGGATTATAACCCTACCTATCATTCCTAACACTCCTGTTACTCTGAACATGTTTGTGTTCGTAAGCGTTAAGTGAAGCCAAACAGGATATCAGTGTTACCACCCTTTGTCAGATATCAGTGAGGTGAGAATATGTTGTAGGTTCATTTGTGTTTGTTGTGTGTGTTCATGTCAATAGTCTGATCTGTGAGAGTACAGCATGGCTCTTGTAAAGCACTATCATCTGGCAACTGTCAAAAGACTGCTTGTTAAAACAAAGGCAAACTCAGTTCAATTTTTTGACCTGATTTATTTTATTTTTTATTTCAGTTCAGTTTATATTATAATCATCCATACAGCACCACAAGATGGTGCGGAGGCAGGGGCCAGATGGTCTGGTTTGTTCTTTATAGCTTTCTTTGTTGTTATCCACTTCTTAGATGTTGTCTCAATTTAATGCGGTATTGGCCATCTGTATTGCCTCAAAATATTGTCTGTATATAATGAGGAAAAGAGTGTTTAGCTTGAATGATTGATTGGGTTCTGTATGAACATGGGTCCTATACCATGGTTACAACATGATTTTTGTGGGATTGCTGAGTGACAATGTCAAAATGGCAGCCTGCAAATGGTACATGATACAATTAAATTAAACATGGCAGGTAGGGCAAAACAAGACAAGACAAGCATGGAATTAGGTATAGAAAGGGGTAAAAGCTTCTTAGGATGAGCAGTAACTGAGGGCAGAGATGGAAAAAGAAGAAAAGTGAGGAAGAAAGAGATGGATACGGAGGGGAATCGAGAGAGAGAAAGGACTGCAGACCTATTGATCTCTCCTTGTCCCACCCTGCCGAGGTGTGTCATGCATACTTAATCCAGTGTGTGTGTCATACACTTGCAGAGAATGCTGGGTAATTGCTGAAGGAGACAGATGAATAGCTAGTCTGTGGGTAATGTGTTTCGAAAAAGCCCTCTGGCTTTATGCAAATTATTCAGGCACTCAGTGATTGTTAAAACATATCCTGAAATGAGATGGAGTCGTTTCTCATGCTGAAAGAACAGAGGTACAGGTGAAAAAGCTTCTAGAGATGGAGTCCCCCTGGGGTGAAATTAAATAGTCCCTGGCATTAAAGCTTTCTAACATTGTACAACATTTTCAGTACACTTATTTTGTGTGACTTGACAGGGTACATTACATTAAGTCTGGATTTGTTTTTTAAATATCAACATGAAATAGCCTAATCGTTCCACTTTGCTTTGCCAACTGTTGTGTTGCTGAAGCATATCCCTGCATCCATTGGGCAGAAGGCACATACAGTAGGTTGCCAGTCTGTCATAGGGCAAACACAGACACACTCACATTCACAGGCAACTTACAGTCTTCAATCCACCTGACTTGTCTTTGGAATGTAGGAGGATCCCACTGAGGCACCATGCCTCCCCCATGAATTATACACCAAAGTAAAAATATTGTTTCTATAAAGATGGCCCTTTACTGCTAATATCTCTATCTTGAGTTAGTTTTTTCCTCCTACAAGGGCCCACAGGCACTAAAACAGTGTTGTTCATTTGTTTTTGACGGAACAAATGAGAATCAAAATACTCTTCTTCATCAAATACAATAAATTTACAGGAATTGTTGTTGGTGTCATTGTGCATTGAGTCATCAAAAACACAGTACATAATTAAACATGTTACAGGGAGAACATGACCTCACATTTAGTGCATGTCATACAACCCACTGATTGGCTATTTAAAAGACGTCTGTGTGGTTGATAGTGTCTAGACTAAAATTAGGCTTTATAACATTTAAAAGTGAAAGTTTGGTAGACATTGATGGAAATTAACATGTTATCTTGTACTTATGGACTTCTCTGTTGCATAGTTATGATATTTACAGCTGTTTCTACTTAATATGCATGCCCTCTAAGGGTCAATGGGCACAATTTAACATGGCTGCCACTCAACGTCAACGCAGCCTCACGTAATCAGGAAGTGAGGTCTAATAGTTTAACGCAGCATCCAATTTTCATGATACCCGCTGGATAGGTGCAACTTGGCCCAAGTTAGAGCTATTACATTTTGGAGTGGATCTGAATCACAGGTCGCCGCATTAACAGGCGACATGCATCCTAGGCGGAGGTTTGCGGTCACCTTTCTAGTTGTTTTTTTCTTCCCATTTCAGTATGTAAGCTACAATATACATTATGTCACATCATAAATGAAGGACAATGTCAAACGTGCTTTGGGAGACATTTGTGACTCAAAGCGAGTTTGACTCAACTCAGGCAGCAACAGGAGAATAACATATCTCAGTAATATTCCTCCTTAAGATTAATTTATGGGAGAAGATAATTTGTGAAAAGATAATTACAAGTTAGTCTGAATGATTTTTCATGATATTTACCTCCGGACGAGGTAATGTTTTCGGTCCTGTCCGTACGTCCTTTCGTTCGTTCGTCCGTGTACAAGATTACGCAAAAACTACCAGACCGATTTTCATGAAACTTGGTGGAAGGGTGTAGTATTGGTCAACGATGACCCCATGACATTTTGGGGCAGATCCGAATCATGGGGGGCCGCGTAGGGCGCCACGTAAAGAGGAAATGAGGTCTAATTGCTTAACACATCATCCGATTTTCATGATACCCGGTGGAGGGATGTAGCACGGGCCAAAGGAGAGCTTATTACATTCTGGAGACTATCCGAATCACAGGGCGCCACGTAGGGTGCCACATACACAGAATATGAGGTCTAATTGTTTAATGCATCATCTGTTTGACTGTTTGCTAATAAGTTTGCTGTTTGCTTTGCTAATCTGAAATGCAAATATGTTTTTCAGGATATATTTTAGACATGAAGACCAAATTACTGATCAGGGAAGAAAGATGTTAGGGGTTTGGCTACAAGCCAAGCAAGCTAGAATCTTATCTCTTGATCCGCCCTGCTGACCCCTTCTCCGATTGGAAACTTTTAAAACATCATGTCATCCTTTGTGTCATCCACTCTCTTACACTTACTCTTGCTTGCTCCATCCGCTTTTCATGCTTTTCCATGCCCAAATCTGGGTGAACCCGACCAGCCTAAGAATGGCTTGCTCAGAGACTTTGTCATTTTCAACATCTGGACCAACTGAAGAAATGAAGAAATAGCTTTCTATCACTACTTAAGAAACTAACATCTGCAGCCTGGCTATTCAAAGAGCAAAGCCAAGACTCTTGAAAGCCATGAATCTTGAAGTGACGAATGACATTAAACGCTAAACCAGTGTTTAATTCAAACTGAAGCCAACAACAGTTTGCCACCTCCAGCCGCCCCAAAACAAGCTGCTATCGCCAGAACTCTACTGAACCAACTTCTCACATCTACACAGCCACGTTCAACTCAATCTGCCACCAAAAGCAGATTGCAACATCCCGGTGGTGCCCACTAAGACGAGGAACCATCGCCGAAGTCTGCCGACTATCCCCGAGGCTCCCCATGACGTGACCACGTGGAACATCGGAGAGCCCCCCCCCTCCTCGATTCACCCTTCGGCCATCCTCGCTGTGACTCCGCCAGTCTCCTGCATACATAAGGTGACAGCTTATGCTTTCTTATGCTTTTGAGGGTTAGGAAGCATAATCTTGCTGTTCCTCCAGAGAATCCCTCTATAAAACATTGTTTTATAGACGCCCAGTGTCCCCATAGCTTCATCACTATTCTATTCTCTCTGCAACCCCCCATCACAATCCTTGAATAGGCGTGGCCCAACGCCTGCAAAGCTTACAAACTACAATCTTTTCAAATGCCTCTTACTGTTAATCTGATTATCATCATTGCAGTGTTTGGTTTACCTTTCACTTATCATTCATTTATTCATTTGTTTTGTTTTTATTTCTTTGATTTCATTTTCTGTTTTGTTTTATTGCTTTTTCTATTTTATGGTTTTACATTTATTATTATTCATTAGTTTATAGCATTATTGTAGTCTGGTAGTTGATTAATAAACATTTTTACTTGATAAAGAATCTGTCTTTGTGGTTTGTGTGTGTGAATCATCTGGTCACTGTTTATGAGCCAACGAAATCACATCCCCTTTACAGTAGATTAAGACAGATTTGATTTATAATTAATAATTACAGCTATCAAATTTCCGTTTTACAGGGTGGTGCCCCAATTATATGATTTAATGCTGTTAAATCCATTATACATTAAAGACAACGATAACCGATAGCCGAAACCGGGTATACCCCATCTAGTTTTCCCTATTTCCCTTTCCCCTAAATGTACGGATAATTAGGCATAATAATAATAAATAATAATAAACCTTATTACACTACAACTGTCTATTCTCTCATTATACCAAAGCAGAAAGACATTAAAACTGTGTATTCTTGAATATCTTTATTTATTGCAAGTCATAATTGCATTGCAGTAACAGTTCATATAGTAATATTACAGCAATATAACAGGTCTGAGCCTTATGAAAGAAGACAGAACACAGTTTCAGAAACAAAGAGGTATAGATAGAGCAACTAGTTAAACAGAGGAGGCAGCTTAGAAAGCAGAGGATGAGAAAGTGAGAGGGTATAAATGTGACAAAGTGTGAAAAATGGCTTGGTAACATTTGAGGAGAGCAGAGTATCAGGAGAAAAAGTGACCTTAAGGCTTAGATCGGTTACAGGGGGGCTGGTTAAAGCCACTTACCCGTTAACTAGCAACATGAGAATAAACCCCCTTACTATTTATTCTGCCACTTAACTTTCTGTGGCCACGGCAAGTTGGTAAAGGTCGTCACTCCAGATATGAATGAATTCTACATTTATATCAAAGTAAATAATTAATAATTGGTTTCAAACAATCTCCCCACTGCAGTTCATACTGACTCCCAGCATGTGATGTGATGTGGTTCATCCTTAGTGCTGTTGTAGATAACATTCTTGGACATAGACCAGTTGATTGCAAAAAGTCGGATACTTTCTTTTCTATTGGCTGATGGCTCTATTGATTTTTCTTCATTATTTAGTGGGGGGGGGGGTTTGTCCAGTGGGAGAATGGAGCAGAGTGAGCAGCACCAAGCTCTGTCAAATAGTAAACTGACTTCAGCTTTGTCTTGAAAGTTGTGCTGAATACACTTAGATTGTTATGAAAATATGTTACTTGTCCATTTTTCCTTAATGGGTTATATAAATTGGGCCACCATTCAAGTTGTTTTACTGCATTTACTGCTTGTATTGTTTATTTTGAGTATTTGTTATCTAAATTGCTTTTAAACTAAATATGCAAACTTGGATATCATAAAGTCACATTTTCCAAACATATCTCCCTACCCCACCTATGTCAAGAAGGTTAACATTAACAATAAGGTTAACATGAAGTGCCCCAGCCAGAAGTTCTTTATCAGCCCTCTTTGTCTGTTTCATCAAAACAAATACACCCACTATATCTGCATACAAACAAAGGCACAGGCTTTTAAATTAAGTTGGGTTGGGCTTTTAAACACAATTTTTTCAGCATTTCCCCTCAGGCAGAGCATATCTCTGGGTTTTTGTGACGTTCTTGACCCCTGATATATTTGCATCCTTGATATTTCTGTCAGTTTGGTCACACGCAGAGGCAATGTACTAGTTTAAATGGTAATACTGCTCTCTATTTGAGCAGGGTTTAAGTAGTTGTAAGGCGCTGCAAGCTGTTTGTTCCTCTCTGTAACAGCCTCTTTGAGCTCGGTCAACTTTGCTTTAAACTCCGCCATCAACTTCTTGGGGGTAGCCTCATCGAATCGCTCAGCAGGAAAGTCACCCAGAAGAATCTGACAAAAACATTAATAGTGAATAGAAATGAAATGAATGAAAAGAAATAAAAAGAAAAATAATGATTGACTGCTAGTAACACAACAGATATTTTAAGGTATAAGGTCTCAGGGCAGGTTCTGTATAGATCAGTCATAAATGTGTGTTCATTCATGCTTGCCAAACTTACTGTGTCAGAGTATTTATCGGAAAGCATCCAGGCCATTATCATAAATTTGACTGATTCTCCCTTGGTTGGGAGTGAGTCGAAAACTGTCTTGATAGTAGACTTCCCCTTAACGGTTGGAGGAGGTTTGCGCATCAGGGCAGGGCTGTTGGCTGTGAAGCTGTTGTAGTCATACTAAAATATAGAGAGATGCTTCAGTATATATTGCAGATATCAATGACTACAAAGCCTACGACCCTTAAGTTTTTTTTCTGACACTAAAACCTACGTGCATCTACAAAACTGCATGATATCCCCATGCTTAACAAACTCTGTTCCAAACAGGCTCTACCTAACTCCTAAGGGTTGACCCCTGCCACCCACCATCGTTGTCTAGCCCAGTACACACTGCATTTCCTTCGACCTTCACATAACAGGAGGAGCAGAAGATATTGCACAACTTGACCACAGTTCATAAAATGTACATGCATGTACTAACTGGTGTCAGTTAATGCAAAAATTAGAATACTCCACATATGTTATTGAGATTATTGATATAGTGAGAATTTGTGTTGAGTCCTGACTTACTTGTATGAATGCCTTAATCATCATTAGAATTGCATTTGTGATGTGCATGTAAATGTGGCCATTTTCTTTTAGGGCTGTTGGCTTTAAGTGAAACCCACTTTAAAAATCTTAAATATGTTGTTGTAGCCAATTTGATGTGTCCTATATGTGGTGTGGGGTTTGATGTCTCACGGTGTTGTAGTCGCTTTATCTGTACACTAGAGAACATGGGCACCTAGGCAATCACCTCACCAGCACAGTAGGTTACTTAGGTGTGTCACAGGTGTGTAGCATCAGGGATTAGCAACTGGGAAGCCACAAAGTTTTTCAACCGTGTGTGGTGGGCTGTGATTCAGGTCTTGTCGTTTGTTTATTAAGTGTTGCGAGCTCGGTTTTAAACATTAAGATCACCCGGCCTTTTTGCATCGCCATGGAAAGGACTTCTGATTCCCTCAAGTGGCATTTTGTTGTTGTTAGATTGTCATTACAGTCGACATATTGAACCAGCTTGCACTGAACTAGAAGCTTTACAGCCCAGGATTGTGTTAATCAGTGTCTGCATCTCGCAGGAAAAAAAAACAGAAACGAAAAAACTACAAAACGCCGGTGATGAACGTTATTTACGTCCTCCTCATTCGAGACAATGATTCCCGCTCATTCATTAGTTGTCCCGCTTCCTAATGTGAGCGACTGTACCCGTCCCAGGCAGCGCGACACAGCGAGTGGGCGTCGCCACACTGAGTGGGGATACCGGAGACTAAAAAGAGTCGTTCAAAAAGATGAGTTCGTTCATTGTCGCCCATCACTACACCGGAGCTGTCGCGAGATTTCTCGATTTTAAATCCCGTCACGTGAAAGCTGGGTAGAAAGTAGTTCGCCGGCCTGGTTATAGGACTCCGGGTAAAAAAATAACGATGAGCGGGGCAATGAACTTCAAAAACTGCTGCTCCGTGCTGGTAACGGGAGCCAGTCGAGGGCTCGGGCTGCAGATAGTGAACAGCCTGGCGACCGGAGGATTCTCACCGGGAAAGATCATCGCCGCGACCAGGAGCCCCGGGGCCGCGCAGGTAAACATCTATAATAGTTAACATGTATGATGCACGCGCGTAGTTTATGGGGGACGCGAAGCTGACGTCACAACGTGTTGAATTAATTTTGTTTACGCGCCATGTTGCTCCGGTTCTCTATGGAAGCCCGTTTCCGCCACTTGATGAAAAAAATACGATCTACTAAGTCGAAATATTGAGATACTAAGTCAATATAATGAGATAGGCTACAAGTCAAAATAATGAGATACTAAGTCGAAATATTGAGATACTAAGTCAAAATATTGAGATATTAAGTCAAAATAATGAGATACTAAGTTGAAATAATGAGATACTAAGTCGAAATATTGAGATACTAAGTCGAAATATTGAGATACTACTAAGTCGAAATATTGAGATACTACTAAGTCGAAATAATGAGATACTAAGTCGAAATATTGAGACTACTAAGTCGAAATATTGAGATACTAAGTCGAAATATTGAGATACTAAGTCAAAATATTGAGATATTAAGTCAAAATAATGAGATACTAAGTCGAAATATTGAGATACTAAGTCAATATAATGAGATAGGCTACTAAGTCAAAATAATGAGATACTAAGTCGAAATATTGAGATACTAAGTCAAAATAATGAGATATTACTAAGTCGAAATATTGAGATACTACTAAGTCGAAATATTGAGATACTACTAAGTCGAAATATTGAGATACTAAGTCGAAATATTGAGATACTAAGTCGAAATATTGAGATACTAAGTCGAAATATTGAGATACTACTAAGTCGAAATATTGAGATACTACTAAGTCGAAATATTGAGATACTACTAAGTCAAA
>CABFOS010029727.1:0-17282 GCA_900660315.1 Diretmoides pauciradiatus
TGTGTGTGTGTGTGTGTGTGTGTGTGTGTGTGTGTGTGTGTGTGTGTGTGTGTGTGTGTGGTACAGCTGGGAGGTATAGTGGTAATGCACCGTCCTTTGAGGATTCAGGTATCATTATCACGTTTTCTCATTTTATTCGTTCACCCATTGATCATAATGGAAAAGGGGGCAAGCAAGAGATGAAGAGACTGGATTTTATTCCCTGCATTCATTCCCGCAAATTAAGCATCCACAAAAAAACAGCAATCTTTGTGCAGTTACACATAATGATACGAGACATGTTTTATTTTTGATCTTTGCTAAAGCCATTCTCTGTAATGAAGACAGGCGGCAACAATAAAAAAGAAGACTAGAAAGAAAAGAAAAGATGGAATCTGACCTCTGTTTGAAGCATCACATGGATTGACATGGATTTGTATCCCTAGTGGAATTCATTTCCCTTCTGTTTGCCCACATAAAGGAAGCTTCTGCAGGACCCTTGCTGTGTCTTTGGAGCTAACTGGAACACTCTAAATCATTGAAATTGGCAGACGTTCCCCATACTAACTACAGCGCACATTACGCAAGCTTTGGTCAATAGCAGCTTTTAACCCCCACCCTCCTTTGGCAGGAACATGGACTTAATGATTTCTTAAATCTCAGGTGATGCCTGAATAAAAAAACAAACACTGGTTTTGCTTCAGTGCTTGTCAAAAGAATGCATGGTGCCCAGAATAACCGAAGTAAGATTTTTAACAGCACAAAATGACCATAATATACAGGGGTGTCGCTCAATACTAATGACTCAATGATTACACCATCAGATGCTGAAATTTCTGGCTTTAAAAAACTCTCTTTCTGACAAATAAAATAAATAAATAACTACCGGGTAGGGAAGGACTTTGGCAGTTGTTCGCATTTGTCAACCTTTCAGAAGATGGCCTTTCTCTAAATGACATTAATGAATCAGCACACCCCAGGTGCACACTTTCCCAATATCCCAGGTTCAAAGTGGCAGCTGTAGAACAGCCAAGCTGCAGTCGCTTGATGGCTGTTTGGAATTCTAGGATTGAAGTAATCAGATTTCAAAGTGTTCCTCCATGACATTTCCTTGACGCACTTTCTGTACTAGCCAGTCTTTTTAGATTTTCAGAATCACACAAGGAAGTAGTAGTTATATGGCGTGTTAGCCTTCTCTTACGCCCCCATCCATTGGCCTTTCTACAATAGTGATTTTGCTTGACTAAGACAGAGTTCAATAGTTGCATACGATAAGTCGATAACTGTGTTGAATAATGCTGCCAGTATTTATCCGACCGTCATTTTGGGAGAAACTCTTTTCATTTTGAGGTTTTAGGGATTGAAAGAACCGCTTTTCAACCAAACAACTATAAATTCCATCCATACTTTATCAAATCTATCTTTTCCATGATCAAATTGTTTGTACAAGCTGATGTTTTCATATTTTATTTCATTTTTATCACACATTTGTTACCCTATTGTCATTAAAAAGCCCCCCTGTTGTTCAGTGAGTGGTGGAGAGTGGATAAGATGTGGCGCTTTGATGTGATGTGATGTGGAAGACCGCAGACAATGGCATATTCACAAATGGCAATTTTCATGCAGTTTGTAAATTGGCACTAAATTGAAGATTGTGAAGCATGTTGGGTAACACTTTATTTGGACAGTCCGCTTACAGAGTATTTTTCAACAATTCAACTGTTTCACTTTGTCTGTAGACGTTTAACAGATTATCTAGAGATGTAGTGACTTTCAACTGAGGGGCGAACGGGTGAACTTGTTTCGGACGTGTATTCTGGGCTAAAAATAAACTAATGTCCAGTGCACTGTATATTCACTGTATATCTTTGGATTCAGTGATCCATTTATTCACAGTTTGACATGCACATGCTCACCATAGTACAGGTAGATAGCAGCACTGTCCATATCCAATCACAATGATGTTTCCATTCAGTAAATTCAAACTCAAAGGAAATGTTAAAAATAGACTCTCTGTAGGCAGACTCTCCAAATAAAGTGTTACCAAATTATTTACCAGTGCAGTAAGATAATTCCACTGAAACAGTGGGAAATCCTTTGCCGAGCATTATTCGTAGTATATTTAAAATCCATGGATCAGTTGTTGCTGACTGTGATGCATTAGCTGTTCATTTTTTCACTGTCAGCTAAGTTGTAATATTTCCATCTTGTCTACTCGTCATAAAGCATCAACAGAGGGGGTTATTTACCATTTCCCCCCCAAAGAGTAGACCAGGTAGACAAGAGAATGTATAGCTTGTCACAATATAGCAAGACCCTATGGACAAACCAGCCCTGTACTGTAGGCTTGGCTGAGTTCCACTGACCTCCCCACTGCCTCCAATCCTCTATTATCACTCAACAACTCTGTGTTGTGTTTGTGTCTTGGTCTTTCCTTGGCTTAAACCCGCACGGTAATAGGTGACAGTGTGTCATATTGCTATAGACAGTAGTCGATTTGTACAAAAATGTCAGGGGGGATGGTGAGGTCTTATGCGGACAAATAATTTGATAGTGCCGAAGACAGCATGGAGAGTGGAGGACCAGATGTTTACCCTTTGGTTTATATTGTACAAGCACAAAGGTAATTCTATACTCAAAAGGCATGTTACTGATGTTAGGTATCAGATACTTCTGCCATTGCTCTTGACCACGACACTGGAGTCGGTCCCGGGCGCTGCACTGTGGCGACCACTGCTCTTAAGTAGTATGGGTCAAATGCAGAGGACACATTTCCCCACACAAGGATCAAACAAGTGTAATTTCATGTAATTTAATACTCATGCCACTTTTGAATCTGTTGGGGATAATTTATTACAATTTTCAAATACTACAATGTGCAGAGAGACACAAAACGCCTCTTGGATTTGCTGAAAACTCCAGATGCGCTATACTCTCTAAACGATTAAATATCAGTAAGTGGCTTCCACGTTTATTGATTAAATGACATCTTATGAAGAGGGATGATGGCAGTTTTACAAAGGGGATGGTTTTTGACAGTTTTTTATTTCAAGGGGGATGGCGTCCCCCCTCACATCGACTACTACGTCACGTGCACTCTGGTGGACTAACGCACGTCTCACCAGTATTTTGTGCTTAGATCATTTCAGCATGTTTTGAAGTAGAGACTAGGACTAAAGACAAGACAGTTTACTGAGTCACAGTAACCTCACGTTATCTGTTTTATAGCCATTCAGTTATAGGCTAATCATCCAAAGTCTCTTGCACACCTGAATAGTCTTTGTGACAGGTTGTTGGTGGAGTGAATACGTACTTTGTGGAAGAAGGGACATCCGCACACTGTCTTCACTTGCTTAGATCATTTAATAAACAAAGTTTTGGTCAAGGACCTTCATCAGGTATATAGTGAAGACAGTGTGCGGGTGTCCCTTCTTCCACAAACTACTAATGAATGGACCTACAGCCACACTACCACTATTCTCTGTAGTGATGAGTTGATTCACGACTCAATCCTTTTGAATCAAAGGAGTCAAAACTTAAAATCAAGTCAAGTCTTCAGGTCTTTGGTTGGACTGGGTTTTGTACAGTTCAAAGCAAGCTGGCGACTCCATTCAGGACAAACATAGTTGTCATCTGCCAACCTTGACTTCAATGCTGGCTGGCTACTCTCCGAAAAAGGACTTAATCGGCCACAGTAGCAATAAACTCACAAAATGTAAGACTTCCTTGTTCTTTTATTCATTGTCATCATTCTGTGACAAACAAACAACACAACTTAGTGGCACAAGCTCGATACCGTACGTTTCCTTCAGTTAGTTTAGCGGTTCAGCTGCTTTATATTCTCTTGTTCTCTGTCAAAAGACAATATGAATGGTAGTGGTTTGTTTTTTGGGTCAGCACTTCACTTAATGAACTCATTCTGTGTCAGTCAGCGAGTGTTTCCGCTTTTTACATGAGACAATTGAATGGACACAATAGCAAGTTAGTAATGACTGCTTTAACGGGCAGATCCAAAAGTGCTGTTGCCTACGAAATTGTAACTAATACAAAGGTAAATCAAATGAAATGATTCTGAATCAATTCACTACTGTTGGACAGCAGTATTGAGTTAATTACAAGAATATGTCTTACCACCACTAATTTTCTGGGGTTGTCTTAAGCTTGGTTGTTATATATTTACACATTATTTGTGAGCAGCTAGTGGATCTTCATGATGGCGCCAGCAGATTTGTGAAGCAAATGCAAAGCGTCTACGAAAAGGGACATGGTTTGAATGTAGACTTGACAAGACTTTGAATTCACAAGGTTTTCCATTGCTGCTTTACAAGGTATTAGACCTAGCTGCACTACTGATCGGAGGGTTTAGATGTCTGCAAGGTAGTACTACTGTAGAATGATGTATAGTCTTAGTTAAGGGAGTTCAGGGGTAGGCAGGAATTGGTAGAGTTTGTGGAGAGAACAGTAGGATAGACACAATGCTGTTTTAATCCCCCAAGTCCCCCAAGACGCAACTACTAAACTAAACTTGCAGGAGTACCAACAGTGGTTTAGTGCAGTGGTTCCCACCCCGGTCCTCCAGTACCCCGTTGCCCTGCAGGTTTTGGCTCAGCTCTACTCAGGAACACCTGGACCTGGATACCTTATTGGTCCAGATGTGCCTGAGTACAGCTGGAGCTAAAACCTGCAGAACAAGGGGGTACCTGAGAGTGGGTTGGGAACCACTGGTTTAGTGGGAGAGTGAAACAGGACTCTATTGACTCATGGATGTTGAAAAGGAAATGGTAAATATTGAGTGGCAAATAAACACTAATTCATTGTAAAATTGTTGAGATATAATAATATAGATAAACTGTAACTCATACTACTTATGGTCATGTAGAAATGTGTATTATGAGAGCAAAAGTTTGGCCCTTTTATTTTGACACATGCTGTTCCTGAATTGTATTTCATGCTGCATGCAACTTATTGATGCACAGGCTGAGATGGTTTCAGTTTTTATTTCTCTTCTTTTTGCCTTTGTTATTTAAAAAAAGAGAGCACAATTGCACTGAACAGGAGATCATATTATTTCATATTTATATATATTATATAATTTTTGTATTCATTAAAGCATCATGCTGATATTATACAAAGGTCAGGGCTGTGCTGAGTGCACTTCATCTGAGAAAAGTGCACTGCCACTGCATAACCTTTTTTTCTGCTCATGTTTTAAATGTGCTCCGTTTCTGATTGTCACGCAACCATGTAAATAAAATACAATTTGTCTTCAAAGTAGCAACTGATGACTGACAGAAATTAGATGCTTAGTAAGTATTCATTACTCTGTGTGCATGAGAGAGAGAGAGAGAATATTCATGAATTGTTGTTTTTGTGGTCAGCTTAGATTATGAACAGTAATACGCATCAACATGATGTTGATGCGTATTACTGTTCATAATCTAAGCTGACTGTATATCTCCCAAAAAATTCACATCAAAACACAAACACAGATTTTAGGCAGTCAAACCATTCCATCCTTAATGTGGGGTGCATGCATGTATTTGTGACATCGAGTGACTGCGTGCGAGTGCGAGCATGTCTAATTAGTCTCATTAGCCAGCGAGGGAAGCGGTGGTTGTGATTATTGACCGACCTGTCAGCCGTGCTGGGTTTGGTGTGAAGACCTCTGAAAGTCTGCTGCTTTCCTCATGCCAGAAACACTGACTGCATCCTTCATCACTGCCATTTCCTCCACTGCTCCATCGTATACGCAACACTAATAAATCACGCGGATTTCGGCTACTTTCCCCCTGATTTACATCTCGCAAAAACATCTGCTAAGAGTTGCATCAATCTGTAAATAAACGGTTATTTTCTAAAATGTTCTATATCCATCGAGATCATGACTTGAAGGTCATTTGCCAGTTGTGAAATATAAAGAGCCAGTAGGGGAAATGTAGTAAGACTTTACCTAAAGTGATGCATTATAAGGCATTATACACATTTATTATACACACATTATGAGTGCATGATAATTACTATAATCAGAGCATGGTATAATTAACACAATGTGCAAAAATGCTGGGGGTTGAATATGTCTATAGTTGAATGACATATTAGATTGAATTTAATTTTCTCATCTTTATCTGATTATTACATTGCACAGAAAATTCTATTGCCATTTTGGACATATTTCAAATGGTGAATATCTTATTTTGGAATGAAGCTCTTCAAATGTACCATTATTATTTTGTACAGTAACTCCCTGTGCTGCCGCAGGCTCAGCCAAGCGATTTGCATTCTCTCTCCCGCTATGTTTGGTTTACCTTTCTTTGGCCCGGGGCAATGTCAAGCATCACATCTCAAGAATAAATGGCCCCTTCTCTCAATATGCAACGGGCTGCCTTCCATGACAAAGTAATTTATTTGGCAATATGAGCACAGAGACCAGGGGATTTTTTCATTTAGATTCATTTTCTTAGCAACAGCAGATCCAATGATCAATTACCTGCCATTGGCCACGGAGTAGACGGGTCCAGACACCCCTTACAGTATTATTAAACCTGTTAATTCAAGTCAGGTTTGTTTTTGGTATTAATTCATTCACTTTGACCGCAGTTTACGTGTCACTCGCTTTTTCTTGAGCTTCTGTCTCTGTCTCTACTGTTCTATTTGATTGCCTGCCCCAAGTCTAGTCCGTGCATTACATTTGCTTTGCTTTCTGTTGTACATCACAGTATCTACACCTCCCAGCAGTGAACATCAGGGTTGGGGTCAAATCAGTTTGAAGTCATTCAATTTAAAGCTGCACTAGGCAACTTCACACTTTCATGGCCCCAAGTGGCAGCAACTGAGCGAGCCAACGGGATGAATTTTTGATGATTTGAAGGACTCAGCCTGAAATATCTTGTTCTTAGTGTCTGGTGGGGGTGGAGGTACAGTGTTGAAGAGGTTCAGTCATTGTCGTCTGGATGCTTCAATTTGAGATTTATGCTAATAAGACGGATAATAAGAAGATTTTCCCTTAAACGTTTTGCCATTTTGGATTTTGAAGATAATCCGTTTCCTGAATTAACTGAATTGAAAGTGAACTGACCTCAATCCTGGTGAGCGTATAATGTTATAGTTCCTGTTTGTTGTTCTGTTGTCTGTCGGTGAGTTAATGAACCACTGAGTCCTCTAACCCCTCAGCCTCTCTGTCTGTCTGACGTGTGGTTCCTTGGTTATGGTCCCTTGTATAGGAGGGTCCCTATGTGATGCTTAAGAAGAACTGGGAGCTGTACGAGGGCAATGAGCAGTTCGAGGGCTACTGTGTGGACCTGGCTTCAGAGATCGCCAAACACATCGGCATCAAGTACAAGATCTCCATCGTGCCCGATGGAAAGTACGGCGCCAGGGACCCGGAGACAAAGATCTGGAACGGCATGGTTGGGGAGCTGGTGTACGGGGTAAGAAACTGGTTTTGTTTATGGGATCTGTTACTTATTTCATTCAACTTGTGTTTCCATGCTGTGTGAGTATGATCATCCATGACAGTAAGTATATACAATGCCACGACTTCTTCTACTCTGTGAATACTAAGAAAATCACATATTAAATTGGCGCAGCATGTTGTGACCTGAAAGAGAAATCGGTTTCAGCTTCCTAAAGCACTGTGATGTGAAGGGTTAAGGTTAGGTGTGGTGAGGGTTGGTGGTAGAGTTAGTGGATAGGGAATGAATGTGGTCCATGGAAGGTCTTCACATGTGCAGTGGTACAAGGGTGGGTGTGTTTTTGCACCAGTGTGTATACCCGGTACTGTACTGTACTGTACTGTACTGTACTGTACTGTACAGTGTGTGATTGAGGGCTTGGGGAGCTTGAAGCTTCTTCTATAGCACAGAGAGACCTGAGAACATGCTAGCTGTCAGCACTTTCCCGGCCTGAGACCTCGCTTAGAGACCATTCATTTGCACAAAAAAAGTCTCACACCACTGCAAAAGATCTCCCTCCTTTTAACCCGCCATGTATACATACAGTACTCAATGCACTCACACTGTCATCTTAGTGCATTCTGCTGAGAATGAAAGAACTTAAATCTCTTCCGTTTCCTTTTCTGCTCTTTTTCTCTCTCCTCCTTAAGTGTCAGCCAGTCGTAATGAAACTTTAATTTCTGTCTGAGATGAAGCCCCATGCTCCCGAGCCCCCCAGATGAGGTCAGAAGTGTTGCTAAGTCACTAACTATAATGTGGTTTGTGGATTTGCTGCAGACCTCGGAGGTGTCTGTATCCCATTTTTGCCTTTGTGTGTTGTAAGCATATTTTCTGACACATTATTTCATCACTCCCACTCTTATTTCCCAGGACTTTGAACTAAGCCTCTCGGTGTTAGAAAGGCCTTTGGAGTTTTCTCTGTTTTTTTTTAACTTCATCACTCCGAGATGTATTCAGTCTCTGTCTAAACTCGATTACTCCGAGATGTGTTCAGTCAAGGGAGAAATCCAGATGAAATGACATGAGCACAGAGAAGGAGTGGTTGTTCTTTTGTTTTCTGGTGGTTGGCTGTGGCTTAATGGATTTAATGGTTTTATCTGTAATGTCTGAATGATGTACGGGCATGGCTCAGCTCGGAGAGGTGATCTAATATTTTGCATTCATTTGGTTTACTCAAAAGTCAAATGTCCATATTTGGATTTAGGCTTACAGTACTTGCTGTTTTTCTTCATCCTTCTTCATCCACTTAGTTAGTCCACATCTCAGTGAGCTGGCTAATCAAATCCCTCTATCACCTCCACAGAAAGCGGAAATCGCTGTGGCCCCATTGACTATCACGTTGGTCCGGGAAGAGGTGATCGACTTCTCTAAGCCCTTCATGTCGCTGGGCATTTCCATCATGATCAAGAAGCCCCAGAAATCCAAACCTGGGGTGTTCTCCTTCCTGGACCCGCTGGCCTACGAGATCTGGATGTGCATCGTGTTTGCCTACATCGGCGTGAGCGTGGTGCTCTTCCTGGTCAGCCGCTTCAGCCCGTACGAGTGGCACACCGAGGAGCCCGAAGAGGGCACCGACGGTCCGCCAAGCGACCAGCCCCCCAATGAGTTCGGTATCTTCAACTCCCTCTGGTTCTCCCTGGGCGCTTTCATGCAACAGGGCTGCGACATCTCGCCCAGGTACGGCAAACTTCCTTTTGGATTGTCAAATAATTTCTTCCAGCAGTCAGAGCTCCACCAGGAAGAAGGGTTATTTGGGTAACGTTTAGGTTAGTTCAACCTATCTTCCTGATGATTCAGATTTATTCTCATAAAGCTGGGGACACACTACATGACTTTCAGGCCTCCTGATCCAGTTACAGTAGGACCGTCACCATTGTGATTTTTATGAGTCATGATGTCCTGCTGTAGCATGAGCTGGTCAACAACTCAAAATGAGAGTGGAGCGCAAGAGAAGGGGGGAAAAACAGCAGCAAGTTCTTCCACCTTCGTGGTTATTAAGTGTGTGATGTCGTGTAGTGTGTCCTCAGCATAATTCACAGACGAATTCTACTGGAACCCTCATAAACCACAGAAATACGTCTACTAACTTTAGCGGTTGTGCTCTTTCGCCTAGTCTGACTTTCCTTATTGACTTTGAAGTGAATTGTTTTTGTCAACATCTGAACTAGGATTATATTATGTATATAAGATGCAGTATATTTCACCTCCACTGGATAGCAAAATCATTTATTCTCTGGAAGAAATACATGAAAACCTTGTAAGTTCGATTTGGGTGATCGTCATGTTGTAACTTCAGTTGGATTACATGGTCCGCTTTGAGTAAAACCCTTTCAAAATGCATTGGATAACCATGAGAATGCTAAAAACAAGGCTGTTCTCTTTTATTTTTTACAAAGTTTTCATCTGAGAGTGACAATATGACAATATATAATTGGTATTTGTACTAAGTGACTTGTTGCACATAATGTATATCAATTAGAAATGGCATGTGCCTGTAATTGCATGGGTCTGTAGAGTTAGTTCAGTATCATAATATAGAGCTTTACAGTATCATAGAGTTTAACAATATCATATTTGCCATATATATATATAACATCTCATTTGTTGCACTATAGTGTTTCCTGCTCATGCTGTATGTATGTGCATGGTGTGTGTGTGCGTGCGTGCGTGCGTGCGTGCGTGCGTGTGTGTGTGCGTGGTTACTGGTATTGGTTTTTATGTATGTCATATTGTACGTCACCGTGAGACTCGCATATACTATGTTGTCTGCTTTGAAGGAAAACTAGGGTGTTCCATTGTCTGTCAGCTTCAGCGGTTGTGGCCGTGCACTTCTGTGCCTCATGTCTTTGTATTGTAGCTTGTGTGAGCCCCAGATACGTTACATTAGCGTCCAAACTGTTTCGTCCCATGGTCTGAAAACTGTGTGATTCAGTCGGAAACACACTCTCAAGGCGTAACCATTCACCGTGTCTCGTCATTTCTCTCCCCTTTGTCCAAAATACACCAAACGAGACCCAGACCCGCCATCCCCATGAGGCCTCAATCCAATAGTAAGCGTGTCATCGGGGGTACTTTGGTGGAAGGGGTGGAGAATTGGGACTTTGTGTGGTTTTACTGTCTCGCTGTGTTCTTCTCCAGCCGTAAAGCGCTGGCCGTCTTTGCTTTCGAAATCAAAGATCAGGCTTCTCGTCCATCATCCCACACCCCCACCCCCTCCGCTGGCATCTGTCTGTTAAAGTGACACCTATAGATTATCGTTCTTAAAAGCTTCCCATGTTGTGTAAAGCTCCTCTCCAGCCTGTGAACGGCTTTGTCAAGCTTCAAGTTACAGTTGATGGATTGCACACGTTATTTTAAGATGCTGCTGTAATGGTTCCTATAGTGATTTTAAGTCCTTTAGATAATAGTGCTTTTATCTGCTTTAAACCCTTATAGATGATGTACTGCATATAATAGAGTTGGTAAGATTATAGGAGATGAAAGGAGGACCAAACCAGCCTGTATCTTTCAGCCCTCCCACACCAGAGGAGAACAGAGACACACACAAGATGGAGGATCCCAAGGTACATTAGAGCGCCGTCGACATTATAGCACCTGGCCTCACGTAAGCAACCTATAGGCTATAGTGGACCTGTGATTTAGACACACTCATTTAAGGAGTACACTTGCTTTTTTACATGTGTGCTGTGCAGACCACCCCCAATCACCACCAACCCTACCCACCACATCCATGCCTGTTTACTGCAGATAAGGACTTTAGAGCCGCATAACAATGTCGGCGACAGAATTAAAAGTCTATGGTTTCGACCCCACTGTGGTCCCCGCTGCCTCCCACCTGTCACAGCTAATCCCACAGGCCCTGCCCAATCCATCACCAGAGAGCGCTGGAGATCAGTAGCACCGCCACTCCAGTTTATCCTGACAGGCCGACATGCATGGGGGGGTTTGCAGGAGGTTTGGGGGAGATTAGACGGCGTGGAGGGAGCGACAAGGGCAGAGGTGAACGGGAGGAATCAGGGATGAGGGGCACATTGCTCGCTCATGTTCTGCTATGAGGAGCTGGCGCGACTGTTGAAACTCAAACTCAGTACAACACAGTCTGACAGGATTTGTGAATAATGTGAAGATTACTTTTGTCCATCAAAGGATCATGTGACAGTAGTATGAATTGGATGCAGCATTTGTATGTGTTGTGTTTTCACGTGAAAAGGTTAGCTAACAATGAAGTTAATCAAGAAAGAAAAAGAAAGAAAAAATACAATTAATTAATAATTATTTATTTATTAATAGGTATTAATATTAAGATTAGGCAACTAGAACAACCTGGTTAAGATTACTGTTAAGGATAGGATCAGGATTAGGCAACTAGAGCAACTTGGTTAAGATTACTGTTAAGGATAGGATCAGGATTAGGCAACTAGAACAACTTGGTTAAGATTACTGTTAAGGATAGGATCAGGATTATGCAACTAGAACAACTTGGTTAAGATTACTGTTAAGGATAGGATCAGGATTAGGCAACTAGAGCAACTTGGTTAAGATTACTGTTAAGGATAGGATCAGGATTAGGCAACTAGAACAACTTTAGGCCCCGGCCACACGTGTATGGATCTTTTTCTAAACGCACATTTTTTTGTGCGTTTGGGCCTTTCAGCCACACGAAAACGGTGTTTTTTTTTTCACCAAAACGCATATTTTTGTAAACGGATAAAAAAGTGAAGAATTACGAAAATATCCGATTCAGTGGAACTGTGGAGACGTAAAACGGAGCGGGTGTGAACACGATGATGTCACAGCTCTGTTCGCGCATGCCCATTGTTGCTTTTGCGTGCGCCTGGAAACAATAACAAACACAGTGGACATATACCGGGTAGTTTATGTTTGCTTGGCACTTTTGGGACTAATTTCAACTTTACAAGTCAACTTAGCATTGTATTGTAACCGAGCGTCCAGGTTCGCCTAACTATATCGGAATAATAAAATAAGAAACGGAACAGGGAGACGTAGTTTCTCTTTCGGCCATTGGGCTTCTCTTTTATTTCTCCTTTCTCCAGTCACAACACACAAACTGCGGGGGAGCCCGCTAAACACCCCGCTAAACACCCCTCTGCTCTACAGCAACACCAAGGGGACACATTACTTATTTTAACCAAGGGACAAGTGTCTTTTACAGTATCATCAACTGCACCACTTCGCCGGCACGCACAGGCGTCTGCTGCGCACACTATTACTTACTAGTCCACAGCGTCGCGGTTTAAAGTCCGCCACAAACGACGGTTTTGGATAGACCCGGTCGAACCAGCAAATGGTGGGACAATTTTGTGACAGGGGCTGTGATTGATCAGGAGTGGAAAGGAAACTTCCGCATGTCGAGAGTCACTGGTTTCTTTGAGTGAGCTCCAGTTCGTCCTTACATTGAAGGGGAACCAACGGTGATGAGAGCTCCAGTATATGTTTTTTTTTGTCACCAAAGAAGGAAATCAGCTCACTGCGCATGCTCAGAACGTTCTTATTCGACATGTCGCCTATCGCCGCATGCTTGTTGGAGCCGATCGTGTTCGTTTTGGGGTTTACGTGTGGACAGAGATATTTTTGTCGTGTGGACAGGGTTTTTTTTTAAACTGAGGACAAAAATATCCGTTTAGAAAAAGATCCATACACGTTTGGCCGTGGCCTAAGATGACTGTTAAGGATAGGATCAGGATTAGGCAACTAGAACAACTTGGTTAAGATTACTGTTAAGGATAGGATCAGGATTAGGCAACTAGAACAACTTGGTTAAGATTACTGTTAAGGATAGGATCAGGATTAGGCAACTAGAACAACTTGGTTAAGATTACTGTTAAGGATAGGATCAGGATTATGCAACTAGAACAACTTGGTTAAGATTACTGTTAAGGATAGGATCAGGATTATGCAACTAGAACAACTTGGTTAAGATTACTGTTAAGGATAGGATCAGGATTAGGCAGCTAGAGCAACTTGGTTAAGATTACTGTTAAGGATAGGATCAGGATTAGGCAACTAGCACAACTTGGTCAAGATTACAGTTAAGGATAGGATCAGGATTAGGCAACTAGAACAACTTGGTTAAGATGACTGTTAAGGATAGGATCAGGATTAGGCAACTAGAGCAACTTGGTTAAGATTACTGTTAAGGATAGGATCAGGATTAGGCAGCTAGAGCAACTTGGTTAAGATAAGTGAGAACGTCACTACAGTAGAAAACTTTAGTTGGTAATTGGTTGTCTGGATTAAAGACAAATGTCTCCGCCATCCACGACCCCGACCTCCAATGTCAAACTATTGCCTGTTTCTAGTTGCGTTGCGTTATATATTGCATATTAAGACATCACGCTCATTTCAGTCTGGATAGAAAGGCGGAGGTTAAGATAGCATTGAACTTCTTCCCCTCTCTCCCTCTCTCTCTCTTTCTTAATAAGGGCTAATACCCCCCTCCGTTCCCTCAAGGCAGCCCATAATAATTAATTCAGTGATTAATATCCTGGTCTCCAATGGCAATGTCTCCATGGAAACAGGAGAGGGGAGAGCTTAAGTGAAATGGTGACACGTTTGTCTTTTAATTGACTACAAATCCTGAAGTGGAACTGAGGTTATTGTAGTGTTTCCTCCTGGGTTCGCAGGATTCCCGCATGAACGTGTCCCCAATTCCGAATTTTATTTGCCAATCTATAAATTCATAGGAGCCGTCTGCCAATCGATGCTGGTGCAGTTGGTCGTGATTGCTTTCAGTATGCACTGCTCTCATCAGTTCAGATGGATTAGTTTTGTCCGTCTTGCAGAGCCGTCGTCACTTCGCAGCTGAGCAAATGGTGCCATGTGTTTGTTCGGTGCAGATTAGTTTCGCGTACGCACCGGTGGGACATTTCTTGACAAAGGGGGAAAGGCGTGACTGACCACGAGAAAGGACTTGAACTTTGAGCTTCGGTAAGTGGCTCTCTTGTCTTTGTCTGTTCAGCCATGGTGGCTATCGCTCGCTGCTCAGGCTAACGACACAGTTCCTCGATTCCAAACGAACAAACTGGAAACATAAACTGCATCACTCCCTGAGGATTTCTCGGTTTCTGTCATTTTCTCTGTAGAAAAAGAGCAATTATATTCAGTAGCCTCTTGAGCCAGAAAAATGAGAGTTTACCGGAATGAGACAAAACTGGGTTTACTTACTTATGCAACGATTTCCATCTTTTGACATTGGTGCCATTTGATAAATCTTCATAACCCTACTCACTGACTGCTACTCTGCTACATTGCGTGTAGCTTGTAAGCAACTTGGTTGAAGGTTCACTCTATTCTGACCGATTGTGGGCGATGTGATTGGCTCTGATCTGCAGAACTATTGATCGTGAAACAAAATCACGTTGGCAGGGAAACAAGGAAGGCAGCCAGTGACTGTGAAAAGGAAATGAATGGACTTCTGGTGACTGGTTGATCGTGTTGCCTCACAGCATGAACGCACAAGCAATGGATCAGCCTCCAGCGGTGATGGGACAAAAGGTTTTTTTCTTCAAGGCCATCTTCTTCCAAGCATCTTATTGCCCCGATGTAATCTCGCGCTGTGATCGAGCAAATGTATCATTTGTTATCTCGTCCGGCCACCGTGTTTTTGCAGATTGGATTTTGAGCAGTGGATTCAGCAAAATATCCAAGCTAGAGGACACTGCTTTATCTTTGACAGTGCATCCCCACGTCATAGATCCTCTCAGCAGCCATGTTACTACATATGCAAAATGGTGTCAAGGAAACAGCTCAAACCTGCGGGGGGGTACGTAAGAGGGCAACAGGATCACAAATTTAATTGATTTGCAGGTTTTGCATTATAAATCGGGGCTGGCGAGGGAGGGTGAGGACAGATAATGGCGGTAGAGGAGGATGTGCAGGGAGAAGGGTGTATGAATAAGTGAAAGGCTGCGGGTTCGCCTGAGGCATCACACGGAGCAGACAAGCACCTCTTCATTTATTTAGGACCCTCTCAAGGTCAACGCTCCCCCTCCCCGCACGTCTCTCACTTCCATCACCTCTCCTTCATGTTGGATCTGCTTCTCTTCCTCCGTTTCTCCCTCTCTCTCACACACCCACACTAAATCATTTATAAAGATAATCTATACGCACTGAACAAAATCAACTTTGACTGCAGCGTTTTGTTTCACTTCTTTTTTTCTCAACAGAGAAAACCAGAAAAAGCGATGCTTACGTTGGTTGTCTAGCGTTCATTTGCTCACCGGGAGTCAAACAAGTGTAGTGAGAGAGCGAATGGTTTGCAGACAGGTTTATGATTCTGTCTTAGCAAGTTGAACCTGTTTGTTTTGCTTTCCAAGTCACTTTCTACCTTCTGCCTTCCATTTAATTCCAATTGGCAAGTCCCTGAACCATCGGCTCTGGATTGCTTCTGTTCCGCTTCAGCAGCACAGACTAGGATCAAGTGATAAAACCGAGCAGCTACTGATGCTGATTATGTGTATTTTTATAGTTTTCACTAGCAGGTGGCAGCATGTGGGAGGTAGTGGAGGGTAAACCCATGTAAACTCAGTAACTTTCCCGTCCCATCGTTGGCTTGTCTTAAACCCTATTCAGATGGGAGGTTTACATTTCTATCATTTTACTCCCCTCCAAACCATTTTATACAGATGGCCTGTGCCTGCGCCGGTCAAAATCTTGGCCGCTTTTACAGCCTGTAAAATGCTCAGTAAAAATAACCTCAGGTGAAACTAGTCCTGTCTGAATTGACAAATCTGACCCAGTTGCAATTTTTGTTTTTGTTCAAGCGTGTCTGCATCAACCATGTTTGAGCAAATTTGTCTTAAGCAAATTAGCCAGTAGGAGAAACAATGCCGAAATGTTCCTATTTCCTACATTTGGTATTGTCTGTATTCTGGAGCGTGCCGGACCGCAGTCAGTGCCAACAGTGCAGCCAGTTTCTGTGTTTCCACTTTGAAGTTGTTTTGCTTTCTGGTTACCATGTTGTACTGCAGTGTGGATACACACGTACTCCCACTCAGACAGCAGTGTAGTAATAATGACTGGTTTGGAAGGACAAGATTGTCCTGTAGCCTATTATGAATTATCGAGTTCACCCATTATGGGTTTTTGAACACTATATCACTATAGCAGCATTTTTGGATTGAATCTAACAATAGCTGATATTTGATGCTGATATTCTGCATTTTTAATCTTGACAATTTGTCTTTTCGTGCCATAAAAACATTGAACATTGAAGTGTTCCCCAAACATTGAATTATTGAGTGTTTTCCCCCCAGAATTGTATTATTTGCAGGCTATGAAACTTGTGAAACAGCATTTAGATCATGGGGCACTAAAACCCAGGATAATATGAAAATGATATAATATGAACACAGGATAATAATGGCTCTTTACAATCCTGGTTAAGGGCTTTCAATAGTCAACCAGTGCAGTATTGATGAATAATACAATAAATATCATATCCATCATATCGGAGGTGGACGACACTGACTGGACCAGATCTGATTTTTATCAGCCTGATATGTCAGTCTGACCCTCATTATTCCAGTGTGTATTACGCCAAATGACATAAATTCATAGTTCTAGTCATCTATCTCTCTCCCATATCACCCTCCCACTACCCATCACCCTCACCCATCAGTCATCAGAGTCGACCAACATGTAGTGGAGTGATGGAGGGAGGGGGAACAGACACTTATCCCCTGGTTCCATAATTCCCACCAGCCACTGCTGCTGCTGGTCTCTCCCTGCTGATGAAAGGAGACACAAATAGGGAGACAGAGGATGGAGACAGCCTGACAGAGAGGATGAAGGGATGGAAGGGAAGAGAAAATAACGGTGGCAGGGGCGGGG
>CABFOS010029755.1:0-10794 GCA_900660315.1 Diretmoides pauciradiatus
CCTCTCTCTCTCTCTCTCTCCCTCTCTCTCTCTCTCTCTCTCTCGTTGAATATTTTGCAAGCGCACCGGTCACCCAGAATGATTCTGATTGGTTGAAAGAAAGCACGGTGGCGCAGTGGTAGCGCTGTTGCCTCACAGCTAGAAGGTCCTGGGTTCGATTCCCACCTGGGTCGCTTGGACCTTTCTGTGTGGAGTTTGCATGTTCTCCCCGTGCTTCCCTGGGGTTTCCTCCAAAAATAAGGACCCCCATCAAAAACATGCAAAGATCATCGCCTGACCAGCGAGGAGGAAGACGATGGTCCCCGGGCGCTGTCAATAGCTGCCCACCGCTCCTGGCCTGCCCCCCCAGAGGAAGGACAAAGCCTCGATGGGAAAATGCAGAGGAAAATTTTCACGGCCGCCAGTGTGTGTGTGTGCATGTTGTGTTATGACCTGTGACAAAAATAAAGATTATTATTATTATTGAAAGCCAAACAGCGGAGCGTTTTTTTTCTCCCAATCCAGGTTGAGAGGTGGAGCTGCCAGACCTTTCTTTAGAGAAGAATGGTCTGAAGAATGGTCTGGTGAGCGAGACTACTACTACTGTTACTCAGCTTCCTAGCCTGAAGTCTGTTAGCATTATTACCTGTATCTGTACATGTTAATTCCCAAAACCAGGAAAGACCTGTTATTCCTGTACTTCCTGCCTCCAGCCGTGTCTGCTTTTGGGTCCACCAGCCTACGCCCTACACAAAATAGCTAAGCCAAACCAGCCAAACCAGATTTTTTTGACACATTTTTTTAAATATAGATTTTATACAATGAACACATTATACACACATTGAACCCTCCCCCAAACCAACCCATGGCAGTAAACAAACAAAAGTACGGGTGCACGATATATCAGTCATATCAGCACACAACATCTGCATCGATAGCGGTCGATATAACCATGGAAATAATCGGTTATCGGACATCGGCCAGAATTTCAGTATTGTGCAGCCCCAAACCTGATTTATTTGATCATAATAGAGGAATGTGTGCAATATCAATGAGTTTGTATGTGATGCGTATGTGTTTCATGTGAATAATTCATAGAGTAAAAACTATGAGGCCATTCAGGCCAACTGCATCAAACATATTGCCTTATTGCCTCATGAATCACGTCATGATCACTTTCACAATTTGTACTCTTCAAGACAGCCGGAATCATCTTCAGTTTATGGAAATTGGAGAGGGGAAAGACAGGGCAAGGTTGCTAGGTATAGTATGACACACAACCAAGCTTCCAATAACAGTGACTGGTTCCTTCCTGATGAGGATATTCATAAACCAATCCTCTTTTATCTCTGAGTGGATATGGAAGTGCCTTTTTTAGAACATGAGGCATCCGCGGATAATAGGCATTCAACAGCAGAAGATGTTAAGATAAAGAAAAGAAAAGAGTCTTTTGTCTGCATCCTCCACTCAAAGCTCCATTCCGCCTTATTCCCCCATAATTATCAAGTCATACATAATGATTAGCTTGCACACTGAGCAACAACGCACAGTGAGCTATGGCATTCGGCACCATTAAACTTCACCCATTTTTCACAAGTTGATTGCGTTTGAAAAGTTGCCTCTGACTAATGAGTGGCAAAATCAGCCGGGCCCACGCAGTGAAGTCACTGTTATTCCAAAATCAGTTATGGAGCCTGGAGAGGCACCCAGGCCCTGGCCTAACGAGATGGAGCAGTCACATGCAATAAGTGTCTGATACACCAATGCATAATGGACCAGCAAAACCAGTAACGCCACAATCCCTGGGGCCATTTACACGTTGGCTAGAATGCAGGCTACCGAGGCTCCACAGGGCTGGACGCTGAAGAGAAGCTCTCCGATTTCATATTAAATCCAATGAAAGAAGTAATTTTCATTTATTTTGGACATGGTTGAAGCAGCCTATGGAGCTGTAAAAACTCATATTACACCAATGAGGCAATGGGTTCTGGATCAGCCCCTCTAATAATTTTTACATTGTCATCTGCGTGGTCCTTTTGAGTAGATTTATTTTCCCCAAAGGTTTTCCACAAAGCCACAGCAGTCTAATTTATCTCAGCTAGAAGTCAACAGTTAGCAGGATTTATTTTGAAGAGAATATTAACTTGCATGGACAATAGTGTGGAAATCAACCACTTTGTGACTGTGGCCCAGAGGTTTTCAGAAGCACAAACATGTCTAGTGAAAAACAACAAGAAGTAGGCTTGAGTCTACAATGTATTAATACACAGTGGATACCATGACAATGACCATGACGCCACATAGAAAATATGAATCCGAGGGTATCACAGACTTTTCTCAGTGGGCCAATAAAGCATCTGTTTGCATGGTAAATCTGGTAGGACTGAACTATAATTGCAGACACTGGATTGAATAAAATCATTAAGACAACCTTCTCTTTCCATGACATATAGGCTGACCAGGTGAGTCCAGGTGAAAGCTTCCTTATTGATCATTATTAAATCCACTGCAGTCATGAAGGGCTGATTGAGATGAAGGACAGGAGACGTTAAAGAGGTTTTTAGTCCTCTTGACAATCATAGACATGGATTGTGCAGAATGGGATGTAAATCAGCAAATCAAATCATCAATAGCCTACTAGCTCAGTACTACAACGTAACAACTAACATTACTGCTATGCTTACATTACATCCTCAATAAAAGTATTTAGCCCACCTACAACAAAGTAGTCCTACAACCAATATGTAAAAAGACATGGCTGAATTCATCAGGAAACCAGGAACTTTCTACTGAATGAATTTTCTACTAGCTAGACAAATGCGTGAATTTGAATTGTAGAGAAATGTGAAATGGAAAAAGCAATCTTCCAACGCACCTGCAGTGAAAACTAGCATCAGCTGGATCAGTAACCTCAGGGCACTCAGCTGGCCTATGAAGGTCACTACCACAGGCATTCAGTTCCCACTGCCCAGGACAACTCATTACATAGTTTTAGAGCCATGGCTCTGTGATAATGATTCAATTTAGAGGGACACGCTATATTGGCACATATTACACCGTAGGAGTAACTTAACAAATCTGGAAATCACAGCAGGCTGCTGTGGCCAGTTGCATCACCCAAACTCCAAACTCCATATTTTGTTTCTGTGTGTATATGCGCACAAGAGTGAAAGAGTGGTAGAGCTTGTATCTGCAGTAGTTCTCATCTTTGTTACTGCTCCCTTAATGTATTGAAAAGAAACGCTTTTCACCTTCACCTTTGCAAAGAGCTCGCCTCCCTCAGTAATTATATCTTGTTTCTATGGAAACAGCGTTTTCAGTGGGAAACGCATTTTGAGATACAATTAAAAGATTCACAGGCATTTTGATTACATTGCCTGACAGCCAGCACATCCTGATGTGTATCAAATGAAGTAGATTGTTTTATAGACTGTTGAGTCACTTGTAATTGTGTTGCTGGTTTCCTTTCCTATTTGCTAGTAACTTTCCCCAATAGCAGCTAGAAGCTCTCCATCATGCATCTATCCTATATTAGTGCAGCAGTGATTACAGCATTCTGGTTTTTAGACGTTTCAACACAAAACTTGTGTTTCTCAATTGGATATTTGCCAGATCTTTTTTGTGCCCTCTGATAACTGAAAAGGAAAGAAAATAGAAATTTTGAAAGCACCGTACAGCAGTAATACAGTTGTGAGCGGTGCATGCAGTAAAGGGTGTAACTAATTTAGTCTAGTAATTATATTGTTCCTGGGGGGGAAATTGGTTTGGATTTACTATTTGAAACAACCGAATAAAACAATTGCAGTACTAGATACAGGAGACCACAGGGATAAAAGACTGCTTAGTTTGGTTTTTGCTGTAGGCCTGATCCTGAAATCTGTGGCCAGCAGCAAGCATGATAAATGAAACTGGCGTTGGAGAGATGTCTGTTGTGCTCAGGGTGCTGGACTTACTTGTCCAGCCTATCTGTTGGGCCTCCAGCAGCTCGCTGGCAGTGGTGGTGATTTTCCTTGCCTTAGCATTGTGCGGTGTGCCTTTTCTTAAGAATGTAATCCTGGCAACTGTTCCGTTTTCCAAAACAAGACATGTCTCAGTCCCGATTCTGTAGTCCGCTTTTATTATTGTGTAGGTAGATCGTTTGCCCTCTCGTAAAGTCAAAGGGCATCTCCTTGGTCTTAGCTGCTGAGGTCCTCATTGCCCTGCAGCAGGCAGACCAGGACCAGGAACACATCAATGATAAATTGAATAAAATATCTGACAAGGTAGGAAGAGCTGGTGCAGCTGTTGGCGTATGTGATGGTGATTCTTTTTTTTTATTATTAGTAGTAGCATTAGTATTATTTTTTATTCATTTTCAAACGCCAGTGTGTTTCTGACTATTAATGACTTTTCTTAATGTAGATATCCCTTCTTCTTCTTCGTCGTGTGGGCGGGATGGAGTTGTTCATCCTCATTCCCCAGGCTCGGGGTCGAGGGTTTATCCTTTTACCACCCCGGCCTGGGGAATAGGATCACCCGGGGCTACACTTCCGGACACACCTCCAGAAGCCACGCCATCGTCTTGTCGTCCAGGACCGACAGACCATGCATCCCGTTGGGTGCCCGGTACATTGGGTAGACATCCCTAATAGTATCATTCAGTGAAGCTCTCTCACTCTCTCCTCTTCCTCTCTAGCCATCCATCACCTCTTTTGTCAGGTGAAAACAAAACAGTCTGGGGAAAGAGAACTGATCTCCAATCTTTAGGTCAATATGTTGCCATGACACTGTTGCGTCCCAGAGTCTGGCTGAAGCCTGTTTACCCTGGTTCACCCAGGCCTCAAAGCAATTATGCACCAAACGGACAGCTAGCAGGTTTTGTATCAGTGTGGATCGCAGCCAGTTGTTTTGGCATGCAGACCATTCGTCATGAATTATTCACTTGAGGGAGCTATTAATCTTATTGGAAAAGATTGGGGACAAAGAAAGGGCTAAATAATTAAGTCTGGGACATTTGTTTTGCTTTATTTTGGTAGGGATGCCAATAGCGTATGTCTTGGTACACAAGTTCATAAGAGCAGCTCATCCCAGCAGTGTTTTAATGAGCAATATCTCTCACTAGTCAAATAGAGGCGATTAGAAGGTGGAGAGATGACATATGGAAGCATTGCATTGGCTGCATTCACTCACTCTATCTTACTTTCTGACTCTGTCTGGACCCCCCCCCATCCCCCATCCCCCATCCCAACACTATACCACCCTTTCTCTGACCTAGTAAGTAATCTATGACCTTTATCATCCCCTATTGGTGAAGGAATTGCCACAACATTGATAGAACTAACCTCCTGCTACACAAATAATACAAAAAATAAATCAAATGCAGCGGTATAAACCTCCGGTCGTATCAGGCCTTGGCAGAGGAGACATGTGTTGTCATTCACCAGATAATAACGACTCTGCCTGGCCGCGGAGAAGCTGTCATTCTGTCGGTGAGGCACCTGCAACAGTGACAGACCAGGTTTATATCATGAAGAGGTCTTTCCTCCTCATTTCACATTCCAATTATGGTACGAGTCAGAGGCTGCCAAGCGTGTCTCCTGCTTCTGCTGTTTGACTTCACCAAGCCCAGCTGTCATACACAGCAGCTGTTTATTACCTCCATTCAGACACCCAGGCCAGGTTCCCCATGTGAGGAATGTGGTGGTAGAGCTTGGGCTGGAAAGTTTAAACCCTGTCCGTCTTGAAGCAGGACATTTTCTGCCTAAAACTGAAACAATTCAGACGGGGAAAAGCAGGGCTCAAACATAAAGGCTTCAATCTTTCTTTTTCGGTAGCTCAACCCAATCCTGAGATATTGGTGAGAAATTCCAGTCTCTTTCGAGTCTCTTTCCAAGTATAAAATTCAAGCCTCATAATGTCATTACTAGCCGTGTAATAACGGTTTGGTGTAGTTTTGATGCCTTGAGTCATCCACAATCATGAACAAAGAATATAGTAGTAAAGAAACACTATCAATTCAGCGCAATGAAAGTTAAACGTCCCACCTTGGCAATTAATTTAGCAAAGTAAAGGCAAGCAGTTATGATGAGTAGGAGAACTGAAGATCCATTCTGCAGTTCTTATAGTGGAGTTCAAAGGGGCTGCAATGTAATTTGGCCATCGACCGGAGTGGTCTGACTCCTGGGGGCAGAGAAAGGTATTTTTAATTATAATCCCAGATCCTGCTGGAATCCATTCATATTTATGTCACCAATTGATTTACTGTGGAGGTTAAGTCAGGTCAAATCTATAAATATTATGAATGGCCCTGACTGGCTCATATGGCATTGCACTGCAGTGATTGGAGTCAAATGGTGCACTTTTAGAGCTTTTCAATTATGAAATGAGTCTGTGAAGGTCATTCTAGGATTTATGATTCTGTATCGCAGACAAATCAGAAAAGCAAAGACTGAAGGCTGTGATGGCATTTGGCTACAATTCAAACCTTGATGTGTTTCGCCAAATCTTTGTTTCACGATAAACATATTAACTGCTTAAAACTTTTAAATGGGCAGTAAAAGGTCAGTTTGATGTACACTGACAATTTGTATCCTATTACAGATGTGTAGATCTTCAGTATGTGTCTTCTAATACTGAATACTGATATTACACCACCACCTAGAGGCCACATGCGGGAAACAACCATGTATATTCAGAATAATAATAATAACCTTTATATGTATAGCACTTTTAAAAATATAGCTACAAAGTGCTTAACAGGAAAAAGTTTCAAAAAAAGATCAAATCACAATTATTTGATGGCATTGGTTTCATGCCTGTAATATGACAATAATAAATGGTGGCACTCGACATCCTCCAACCTTGGATCCTCAAAGAGGACAAGAAACTCCCATAAAATGTTTAAGGAAAAGATTTTTTTTAATGCTGCAACTGCTGATTTCATCATACCCATTGAGCAAATGTAGATAGCAAGGGGGAAGGCAAAGGTTTTCTACTGACTGAGTGTACAAAATATCAGGGCCACCTTCCTACTGTAGACATGCACCCCATTCGACACAATCCATGTCCATGACTGTCAATAGGACTAAAAACCCTCTTTATCATCTCCTCACCTTCTTCCCCAGTTAATAGGTGAACTCAATAAGGAATCAGCCCCCCCACACACTTTATTAAAATATAAAAACAATGATAGTACTGTCTCACCTCCTTAAAATCAGCTCCTCCCTTCCAAGACCCGTATCCGTTATAATACACCAACACTGCACAAGCTGTCAGTATCTCCTAACACTGTCCCCTGTATGACCTCTCAGACATTTTTTTGTTTGCATTGTATATTTTGGATATTTTAGCAAACAGACTCTGTACAGCCCCACGCTGCATTCATGGTTTTGCCAGTGACAGCTCATTAGCTAGAAATAATTTCAAAGCACAACATTTTGAGGAGAACCTGGCGGAGCCCGGGGAGTTACCGTCGCATTGTTGCTCTCACAAAAGAACATCTTGCCAGGAAGTATCTGAGCTAGTTTTACTTTTGACGGTGTGTCTTACATTGTTGCTTGTTGTTAGTGTTTCCCAGATACAACGCTCAGAAATGTACAGTTGTATGACCCCATGTGTTTCCCCTGTACTTTTCCCAACTGTGGTTGTAGGGACCCTCACCTCAAAAAGTGTTCAAAACATTACATTCAGAAATATGACTCATACATTTATGATCAAGTTGATTTTACTGCTATGCAAAAATAACTATAGATAAAAATATTGCCTCTTTACTTAAAGAGACGAGTTTAAAATAGAAAATACTAAATTATTTTGCAAATATTTTTAGAATGGTGGGTAATGACAGCAGAACACATGACTTTTAAACAATGTTGAGACCATCAACTTTCATCAATCTGAATCTTAAATTGTTAGTCAGCAACTAACCAACTATCTCATTTTATTTGTCTGAATAACAAACATACTCTGTTCACCATAACATCCATTGCAAATACTTTCAGGTCAGACAGTAGTTAGCTTGTGTACTACAACTTAAAAACTACTGCCTCACTAGTCAAAGCATTCGGATCTTTGAGAATGACATACTGAATAATTGTATGTTCATTCAGTGGAAGACACGTAGCCCACTTTGAGATTAAGGCTTTATTATACAATCCATACGATGTAATTACACACAATGAAGACAGCACCCGCCACAGTACGCTCGTGATCTATTAAAATGATTTCAATCACTGATTACATCCTCAATCCTAAAACTATCATGCACAAAACAAATTCCAAAGACAGTAAAATATACTGACAGCTCAAACTAAAATTCTAACACCGAATGGACACCAGAGGCCAAAGACACAGTAGAGCTAAGCAGAAAAAAGGCAGATATACTGTATAATAGTCCTCTGCTTGTAGATTCTCATCCAAACCAAACAACTGATCCATCAAAAGAAATGATAATTTTGTAATGCTAACTAGATAGCTGTACCCCACAGAAACCTTGACGAGCAAACAATACTTCTTGATAACACAGATTTTATGTTAGACCTATGGAAGTTACATAATTCTTTCAAATAGTCAAAATCACATGATAAATTATTAATTTCTATTCCTGTAAATCCTCAGGGGCAGACCGATACAAAATATAAACTGTTTCTCATTTCAGTTGAAAGGCCACCTAGTTTAGCTGCTGGAGGTCAACGTTAGCGCTCCATTTCAACCTTGTCCTCACAGAAGAAGGCATGCAGTGTCTTTCCAGTGGAGATGTACTTGATGCTCTCGATCTCGCCGCCGTAGTTGCTAGGCTTCTGGAAGTGGATCTCCAGGTGGTCCTGCAGGTCCTCCTCGTATACAATATTCTCAATATCATCCAGGAGGATTGTGCGCTTTGGAGCGCCACAGAAGGTCTGAGATAAAGCCATAGATGTCAGCTAGGTCATAGTTGGAATGGTATCTAACCTGGCCAAGCAAACTAAACTAAAGCAGGAAATGCTCCAGAGTTCAAACAAATTGCTCCAAACATGCTTCATGTCAACTAAGGATGTTAATGATTAATCAACAACTGATAAATTGCCATTAAGAATTTGATCGATCAAGCATATATTAACTGATTTATCAACAATGTACTGTGGGCTATGTGCTAGTTCTCTCTCGTTTGTGACCTGAGTGTGCAGAAACTATCTTTTCAAAAAAAACGTGTATATGCACATTGAGTGAAACTATTGTTATGCACTCACTGGTAAGCTTAGGTTGAATTTGATATTTCAACATGCAAGAAGAAAACATCACCCAACGTCTGCACATGTAGATTATAGAAGGGTGAAATGCAACAAAGTACATCAGATTCATATGCAGTAGGGTTGCAGTAGGCGTGATGACTTGGATTGAACGTTTTGAATGTACAAAGACAGGGTATTTTGAAATTATTATAAATAGTATAGTACTATCAGTCCTGGCAGTCAAGAAACAAAACTGCTGAACCAGTGTGGTTCTGCATGTGGTGTGCAATCCCAATAGGACAGAAAGAGCGCAGAGAGAGGCTCTGTCTGTAAATACATTTTAAATCTTGAGCATAATATTGACCTTCCCAATGTCTTGCAGTTGCATATATTTCTGAACTTCGGCAGACAAGGCCCTTTTGACTGTTCCAAAGTCTAAATTTATGACATGAGGTGATTGTGCCTTTGCTATCAAAGCTCCTAAACTTTGGATTCAATTACCTGGGAAAAAAATATGCTTGGCAAATTCTGTCATCTTTGGGTTCTGTATAAGACAAAAAAAAACTCACTTTTTCAGTCTAGCTTTCAACTAGTTCTTTCAGTTGACTTTATTGTCTTTATTTACTTTATGTATTTATTGTTTGTATGCATTTTTTATTCACTTCAACTTGTGAAGAACTTTGTGAAAGGTGCTGTGTAAATAAAGTTTATTATAAGGGTTATTATTACTTTAAATTGTCATTTAAATCAGCAAAAAAATTGGCAAGGGAATTTCTGAAACCCTTGGAAATTCCCTTGCCCATAACCTGAACAAGTTCAATGGATTTATGACTTGGACACAGTGACTCATCATGCAAAAGTACAGATACAGCAAATCCCAGAACTGCAGATAAGACTGGATTTCATAGATCAGCCTGAGCAGATAGCAGGGGAATGACCGGTTAACATGTTTTTAGCATCTTGGCATCTTACCTGAAATTTCCGTAGCTGGTAGTTGTAAACAGGGCCAACCTTCACGTTCACTTCAGAGTCCAGAGCCACGCGGTACGTCCCTATCAGGGCCAGGCTCTCAGCAACTACACAGATCCACACAGTTGGTTTTATCAGAAAACGGTACTTGAAATGGCCTCACAAAATTTGTTGGTGGAGTCAGAATACATACACAGCACAATTATGTGACATTTAAAGGCGATGTGTGTGTCATTTTAACATCAATATATCAGGACAAGAGCAGGAAGCAGTGGGGTTTATGGGAAATGAGCTCTTAATTTTGAGAAACTCTAGCAATATCGCTGGCATGAGGTGGAGGCTACCAATCATCTTGACCGTGGTCTCATTTATTTGTGGTAATTATACTGTATCAAGGTACCACAATTTGACAATGATATACTGATGTTTTAACAAGAGGCACTTGAGTTGCTTAATGTCCTGCCTTAATCACCATGATGTATTAAACATAACCGTTATGGTGCTAATGAGGTCATTGAGTCCCCCTGCCCAAGAAACGCCACGTCTCCAGTCTAAATGACTACCGGCCAGTCGCTCTCACCCCAGTGGTGATGAAGTGTTTTGAAAAGCTGAGATCGGAAGAGCACACGTCTGAACTCCAGTCACCAGATCATCTCGTATG
>CABFOS010029787.1:6634-16966 GCA_900660315.1 Diretmoides pauciradiatus
GAGAGAGAGAACAACAACCCATGATTTCAAATGAACTTGTATGGTGCTGCTTTGTATTTAAGGTAAGTCCTACAGTAATAAGAAGGCAGAGAGAGAGAGAGAGAGAGAGAGAGAGAGAGAGAGAGAGAGAGAGAGAGAGAGAGAGAGAGAGCGCAGGGGGGAATATTGGATAAAAAGGAGAACAATTAAGAGGCAGCTCTGCGAGTGTGTTTGTTGAGGGATGAACACAGGTCTCCATGTCTGTGACCTCTGCTCCCTAATTCTGCTGAGAAGTCTTTAGTTCGTCATTCAGCAGCAGACAGAGATCTGAGGGGGGGAGATGGACTGTGCCTCTGCCGGTTGAGAGATGTGATGTCCTGGGAGCAAAATCAGGCTGTTACATGACGCCACGATGGCCAAGATAGCGTAGGATGGATTTACTGCCTTTCTCCATATGGAGCTATAAGTCCATGAACGGTTACTGAGCAGTTTGTAATGTGCACAGGTACACACATGCATCCACATACACTTCCCTTCTCTCTCTCTCTGACGCACACACACGCACACACATACACACTCACTCACTCATACAAACATGGTAGTCCGTTCCAGTGCTCCAAGAGCGTCCAGCAGTTCCCGTGTGTGATGTGGTGAGAGCATGGCCAGGGATTGTACCCACCACATCTGCTGACTCACTGGAAAACAATAGGAGTGTGAAAATGAGGGACAGACATCTTACCACACACACCACAGCCCCCTAAAAATAGAACAAATATTTTACCACACACAGACACAGATACTGACACACACACACACACACACACACACACACACACACATACAGACACCAGAAATTCCTATAAATTGGGGACACAGAAACCACAGTTCTAATTGTGAAACTTCCATACACTGCGTAGACTGCAAAATGTTTGAGCGATCAGTTTTCTCTTTTTTTTGGAGGCAGTTTATTTGCGCTGAAAATATCTGCACGTCACTGCGCCAGCCGACACAATGCACATGTGGTAGTCATCAATCATAATTATCATGGTTTAAAAAAGCCACAGCTGTTATTTGATTTTAAAAACAAGCCATAGCGCAGCGCCGTCCAACGATACGTCAGGTTGTCAGCGGAGGCCTTGGCCTGCAGAGCAGAAATGTCTCTCTCTCGCTCCGGCTTCCCAACGAGCTTGTTGGAGAGCACAGCCGAGCTGAGCTGCATTCAACCTTTCCCCATGACTCACCACTGTGCGTCTTTATTTTTAAACACTTTCTCTCTCCATTGCTGCGTGTTTATTCTGTCTGAGTGAGGCCGCTGTTATGGACTTCACACAACGTTTGTTTATGGCTTCTTTAATCAGGACCAGATAATGGTGGAGAGTTGTCTCCATCTGTACACTCATCCCTACAAGCTGGGAGAGCTGTGTGTGTGTGTGTGTGTGTGTGTGTGTGTGTGTGTGTGTGTGTGTGTGTGTGTGTGTGTGTGTGTGGCAATGGGGGATGGAGAGATGGACCCAGACTGAATCGGATGTGTGCTATCTGTGTCATACGTGATGTCTCATGTCGGCTGGTTTCCTATTCCGACAAACCGTATCATCCCCTCAGCTCATTCAGGTTGTCAGCATGGCAACATTGTTTTTTAACTTCTGAACTTAATCAAATTGTACTGCACTGGCCTAGTTTTAGGCATCCACGCCTAGAGCTGTACAGGATATGCCAATAAATGGAACAAACACAGAAGTTATTTTCAGCACAATCCACATGCTAATAAGAGTATTATGTGGGTGGCATGGTGGCCTGGGCTCAAGGCCTCATGTCAGCAATTGTTCATCCTGCTTATACGTCCCAGTCACTGAATCTCTACCGGCTCTAAGGGGGCTGTTCTGTAGCTGACCCTGCACTCTGATCTCCCTGGAAATATACTTTCATAAGGAAAACATCTAATGTCAACTTTGGCTGAGAAAATGCTACATGATTAACTGGCCTATGGTCAGTTGACTTTTCCATATCTCATATCAAACGTGATGGTAAATGTTACTTAGCTCCTGACATGGTGAGAACAAATCTCTTCACACCGACTGACAGTTTTGACAGTAGGAGTGAATTTCCCTACACTAAGTATGAGCAAATGATCAAAAATAGCAAAACCACGGCACTCTTCATATAATTACCAAGCTTTAATAAAAGGCTAGTTCATTCATCACAGATAAAATCATACCAACATGTTCCAACCTAACGCAACTTAGTATGAACAGTTGGGCACAACCCAAGGCCTGGTGTTGAGTGTCTGCCTAATTGACAGAATGTTACCAAACTCCTGATACGCTGGATTTGTTCTGTCACAATTGATAAATGAACAGGCTCGTCTATTACCCTAGTTTGTGAATCAAAGCGATGCTTTTTCCACATTCCCAAAAAGCTGAGCGTAGATCACGGTCTGGGGATCGATCCATCCAGCCCCTCTCAGCCTGGCTGACTCCACAAACAAACAGCCAGTGTGTCAAAACTCCCAACTGAGAAGGGCTTCTGAGAGCACAGTTTACACTCTCTAGCCCGGTGGTCTAGCTTTATGAGCAATGGTTAGTGTCATACACACACACACACACACACACACACACTCTTGAAGACTCGTGCTAGACCCCAACGGTTGTGAAAGTAAAGAAGGGGTGACGTAACACATCCTTGCTTTCATTGTGTTTATCAAAGAGATGACCTTACATGACTGAGGCCATGAGGTTATATATGTTCTACTGGAGGCTGACACATAAGTCGGCCATACATTATTCCAAACATTAAAAAGTAGTTTGTGTGTGTGTGTGTGCATGCGTGCTTGTGTGCGCGTATGCATGCATGCGTGTTTGTCTGAGCATCCTGCACCTCTCCCTCTTTGACCACAACCCAGCTGCGTCAACACTCACCCCCCCGCGCGCCCTCTCACGTCAGAGTGTGTGTCAGAGGCAGAGAGAAATGGAGTGTGTCTATGTTATAGCCCTGAACAAAGGGGGAAAGAGATGGCCTCCTGAGAGACCTGAGAGAGAGAAAAGAAGAAAGAGGGAGGGAGAGAGAAAGAGAGAGCGATAGGGAGGGAGATTGAGGATCAGATCTGAGAGAAGGTAGAGAGACACATCTGGAAAAGAGAGAGAATCATTGGAACAAGGAGGAAATTACAGCTGCCCAACAATGATTCATTGGGGAAAATTCTATTCTACATCTCCCCTCTCCCCTCCCCTGCTCCTCTCCTCCACCGCCTCCAACCTCTATACCTAACCCTCTAACCTCTCTCGGCTTCTTACTCCCCACGCTTGATGACTGATGACTGAAATGTATTCCAATCATATGTAGTGTTACTTGTTCCAATGATCTTCAATGAACATTGTTAAAATACAAATTGATGAATAGTTTGATATTGATGCTCTCCACTCTCTTTCTCCATCTAGGGATCTGAGTATGAATAACATCAGTGAGATCCAGCCCAGATCATTCCACAGACTGCACCTGCTATCAGAGCTGTGAGTACCAAATCTCTCAACTCCCATTCAATTAATGAACCTCCACCGCCGCTACTACTCATACAGGACGAGAAGCAGAACATCCCCGAGCCACTGATATGTGCAGACCTCAGCAACGGGGATTGATGACTCTGGCCTGCCTCTGATCTCTCCTACCAAGAAACTGCCTCGAGCAATACTCTAGTTGATCCTGAGATGGCTGCAAAAAAAGAGGGAGGGAACCTGATATTCACCCAGAGAGTGGATATACGGTCCTTAATGTGTGTAAAAAGCAGGTTCTGTGCTCAGCATCCAAGCCGCCGCTCTCCTGCCTCCCTGGACTTTGTTTCAACTGGACAGCTCAGCAGGAGCAGTACACATGCAGAGACATATGCCTCTGCCAAGACAAACACACACTATAGGAGAACTTGAGGACAGGACTGGGGAAAATGAGGGAGGCAAAGATTTATATTTTTCTTGTTTCAGCAATAAGGGCAGGAAGCACAGATGCCCCCGCAGAATCTGAAAACTTGGTCCTAGGAACAAGCAGAGGCTTCAACCCAGTGCTTACAGCTAATGCATCAGATAGCTATTCAAGACTATGGTTGACCTGGCCAATCTCCGATCTGATCACTCAGCAGAATTGGGGTTGAGAAAGGCTGCCCTGGATATATCGCGTGTGTGTGTGTGTGTGTGTGTGTGTCTGCATGAGCGTTAGTGCATGTGTAGCGTATGTGTGTATGTCAGCCTGCACCTGATTCATTTACTACTAAAGCCTACAGCCAGTTGGCCATGAGCTGTGTGTGTGTGTGTGTGCGTGTGTGTGCGTGTGTGTGTGTGTGTGTGTGCGTGTGCGTGTGCGTGTGCGTGTGTGCGTGCGTGCGTGCGGGTGTGTGTGTGCCTGCATTCTATGCACCGATGTGTTTGAACAGTCCGCTGTTTTCTTAACTAATGCTCGCAGCTGCAGCCTGTGAAGCATGAGCTAATGATGATGAAAGTAAAGGACTAGCTGGATAAGAGCACGGTTGACTTTGAGTCGCAGTCAAACCGGGTCTGACCTCTTGGTCACAGCGGTGCCGTGACTGAAATCGCCAAGAGTGAAATGACGCTGAATGGTGGTGTTATGTGACATATTAAGTTTGAGTTTATTGGCTGATTGAGCTGATATTTTGTTGCCATACAAATGGTAAAATACAGGAATTGCTGATGGTTTCATACCAGTCAGAACCATTCAATGCATACTGATGCTGAGCACTGGTGCTGATATTTTGTCTGTATTCTGGGGGGTGTCTTGGACGGGGTTCATCCTGTTGTTGTTTCCAGAGAGAGCCCTCCCTAGTTTGAGTCCAGAGCCCAGTGTTTTATAGCCCCACCGATCTTCCTCTGTATTGCTCTCATGTCCAGACACTTTATGGACAGGTTCTGTTGCTTTGTAACTCTTCCAAGGAGGATGTTCCTGCCATCAAGCCCATTTTTCATGGCCTGCTGATCGTTTTTCTGGTGAAATGCGGAGAAGATGACGTTCCAGGAAGGAAGGAGCACAGCTCTGATCTCCACACCTAGCTCGAAGGTTTAGAGAGATGAGGCATAGCAGGTTATGGTAAACACGTTGTAATTACAACAACTTATAGGGCTAAGGAAAACAAACCTCTAAACACAAACATGGCAGGTTTAAGAGAGAGAGTTTGATGTGGGTCTACAGCACTGGTTGGTAGCATAGAGAGAAGCCAGGGCCAGACATGTTGTGACTGGTAGAGTGATAAAGTGTTTGATGTTGGGCTCTCCCTCCCTGCCTGCCCTCCCTCTCCCCCTCTCTCCCTCCCAGTTCATTTCTACTGCCCCCGATCTCCCTTTTTCTCCGGGCTATTACAAGCTGTAGTCGCTGCCTTTGATGGCTTCTCCATTTTATCTTCTCTCTCCACATTCACACAAACCATATTAGAATCTGCTCATAGAAAATAGCATTCATTTGAGGGGTTTCTGTTGTAGTGAATGGGGAAGAGGGACTAGCGGTAAATCCATACGAGCCACAAGCGGAGTAGTTCTAAGAAACGTTGCTCGTAAACGTTAATTGCACGCCATCCACCTCCCTCTCATCTCTTACCTCTCTAGTATCAGAGAGCAAGCGGTTAATCCCTTTGAACGTCAAATGAGGTGATTAAATTAATTCACAAAGCAGGTACCAAATTGCAGGAGGCTACATTTCCCTTTGATACATTAATATTGATAATAAGATGTAAGTGTTCTTCGCCCCTCCCTCCAGTCCTTTCTCTTTCTGTCTCTCCCGCACTCTATTTCTTATCCTATTGATCTCGGATCCCTCTCATTAAGCCTTCATTTATTGCTTTGATCAGTGAGTCTCCTCTAAATACAAACACACGAAACCTACATGCTACTGTCAGTCATGAGCAGCGTGAACAGAGGAGAATGAAGGGTAGACAGCGTGACTATGGATTAATGAGAGGGCAGCGATGCCCAGACTCAGGTACAGTCTCCAAGACCGGTTACTCATCTACTGTACCTGGCATATCAAAGACAGCCCCTCCCTTTAAATGCTCCACTCCAATATCAAAGATGTGCCGTCTATTCCTGATCTAATTGCAACTTGGAACTAGGTGAAATTGTCCCCCTAAAAGCCCTTCCTGAACAACACTTTCCAAGGCGACAGTGCTTTCCGCCCATCATCACTATCAAAGTCCATGTCTGCATACCTCCGGAGCTCATATTTCAATCTGCCTTATTCCTTTGAGTAGGGGTGAGAGTCTCTCTTGCTTATCCTGGACGTTGTCTTATCATTATCCACGCTCATCGCTTACCTCCTAAATACAGAGTTGAAATCAGTGCATTCAGAGTGGCCTGAAAGCCAAGACAGTCTTTTGAAGGTCCCTATCTTGAGGCATTACCTTTTTTGACGCACATCATTTCCTGCTTCAGTAAAGATGCATGGAATCAGATGCTAGTTACTGATCAAGATTCACTTCAAGATGTTGAGAAAGATCCCTGACAATATCTTCCATTTCTAGAATATCCAGCCCAGGTTTTTATCAGATGCTTCCTGACTATCGGACACATAAAAGCAGCTGTGAAAGGAGAGTGGTGAGTGGAGGACAGTGCTGCCCTGCTCCTCTTCCTCTCTGTGATAAGATTGTCTGCCGATAGGCCAGGACTATGACGTAGGTAAGGGTTAGCAGGTTACAGTATTGGCTGTTTTGATACTCCAGGTGCACCACACAGCTGGGACTATGTAGGTCAATTAAAGTGAGCTGCACGCTTTCCTTTTTGTGTGTTGCCAGCATCAGAGTTTCTATCGGCCTCTCTCACTCTCACTCACTCTCACACACACCTACAAACACACACACAGACAAGCATCACACAGCTTTGACCATGTCTATATATTACTCCAGTAATTTCAGAGGTTAACACCAAGTTAAGTGGTTGACCTTCCGGTTGGACCTCCGTGGGGGGTGGGGTAATATTTCTATTGATGGAGCAAGGGTGAGAAAGGTCACACACTCACCGACACGTGCATGCACAAACACATACGCACATACTAACCTCTCTCTGATAAGCCCTTGTTTCTCCTCTGCTTCTTCTTTCATCATCGACACACATCAACCATCCTGTCTCTCCTGCTATTATGACTCACTATCACTACCTGACATACTATCCCTCCAAGTGCTGCTGTACGTCTTTATTCAAGCTTACTTGTTTACTAGCTTGAGGCAATGGGACATGGTGATACACAGAGTAATCATGAGCTGTCATGCTTCAGTAGAGCCCTTATTGATCATGCATGATGACAAGGTGGCCCCACCTCTGTTACCAATGCCACACTGTACCTCTCACTGCTCTCTCATCCCTTTAAACTACATTTTTTATCTGCACCATCTGAGACAAAGTCCAATTCTAACCATCCAAATCAAATGAAAAAATATAGTTGGAACCACAGCTTTTATTGCAATGAGATTGATGTGGGACAACTGGGAGGCTGAGTGTGGAACGTTCACTCATATGTACACTCATTTACACACATAGATAAATACACAGACTGATATCATGGAAACATTCGGTCAATGGCAACTGTTGGTATTCTGTTGATGTATATCAAGGATGTCTGAACATTTCTTCCCTTTTTCAATATCCATCTTCACTTTCGACATAATTATCCCTTTGACAAATGAAGTCGGCAAAAAGTATGATTCCACTCTAATGCTGTTTTGGCTCTAATGGTGCAGCTAATAGAGAAAGGCTGGTTGGCAGTAGGACCTGTACATCATATCATAGCCTTAACTACAATGTTTGTTTTCTAAAACAATAAAAGAGTCCTCCTCTTCCCCCTTGTAGAAAATGTATTTATTTTTCTTTGGTGCTACCTATATCTTTTTTCCGTTCAATAGTCTGTAACTAATCATTGTGTTTGAATGGAAACCAAAAGAAGGTACTTAAGGGCCTTTGCAGAAAGAGACTCAGATCTACTTTACTGGTGTCAGGACCTCAGCAAGGCCTATTGAAACCGTTACCTCTGGAAAAGTAGCGATTGAAATGGTCCCCAGTGACCAGCTTGAGCAATAGCAGAAGCTGAAATCGTATTGAAGTAGCAGACACATCATCCTGCGAAGGACAATAAATAGGAAGTATACGGGCCTTTTTATGAGTAAAAATCAGGGGTGTCTTTGAAATAGTTTAGTTGGTTTATGTCTTATCAAATTCCCAGATCTAGGAACTAAACTTTTAAGCACACTTCCTTTATTTTGGAATAAAAATGGGCCAAAGTGCTGCAGTCAATACAGATCAACACTGAATCACCTGCGAAATCAATACCGAGACATCATGGGGCGCAGTCGAAGTCTGCTCCACTCTTTTGACTGCGGTTTGAGACGCATTACAATGTCCACACAATGGCCTGGATGATGATTAATCCAGTTTGAATTCTGTACGGATGTGTGTGTATATGTGTGCGTGTGTTTTTGTGTTTGTGTTGATAGATATGAGCTCTGCAGTTCTAATCTAGGCTGAGTGTGAGATTTGGCAGGCGCGAGTGGGGTTGAGTGGTTTGCCACCGCACAGTAATAAGAGTGAAACATGTTGACATGAGTATCAGATGTCAGAGGGAGGGAGTCCATTACCATCTGGGTGATAGGGGCTTGGCAAGGCAGACAATCCCTCTATAACAATATGCTGGCATTGATGTAAAAGCTCAGCATGAGGCAGGCTGTTTACCATACGGCTGATAGTACGCCAGGCAAACGTCACCTGTAGAGCATGGTGCTATACAGGGATGGGAATGAGTAGCTTTCGACTATGTGTGTGTGTGTGTGTGTGTGTGTGTGTGTGTGTGTGTGTGTGTGTGTGTGTGTGTGTAGTTCAGCAAAGATTATCTGGGGTCACTGAAGGTCACTCACTAGCTAGCGTAACGCTGCGTCACATAGCTGCATTCATCTCTCTTTCTCTGTCTCTCTAACCTACACAAAAGAACAATGGACAGCTATAGAACTATGGGGCCGTGGGACTACAGGGGAGGAGCCCTCTAACACTGGAATTTTTATTCAATTTCATTTATTTTCCACTCAAATTGAATAAGCAGTAGGTTAATGATACGCCAATATATAGCACAATAACAATGTGCACCATTTTATCTTGTTGCTATTAAAGCAACATTAGGAAAAGTGTTTTCAGAAAGCCTACTGTAATATCATTGGCAAAACTCGATAGATACATGGCTCTGTATGGGGCCAAGGGGCAGGGGAAGGGTGTGTGTGTGTGTGTGTGTGTGTGTGTGGAGGGGGGTTATAAATCCTGAGAAGCATTTTGAATGTTACTGTTTCACCCACTGATTAATGCTTCTCTCCTCTCATGTCCCCTTCTTCTTCTTCTTCTTCTTCTTCTTCTTCTCCTCCTCCTCCTCCCCCAGGTTCCCGGTGCTGTCTCCCCTGTCTCAGTTCCGCTCCCTCCCCAGGCTCTGCCCCCACCAGTCTCACCTCCACACCATCTCTGGCCTGTCTGGCCTTGCCCCCAAACACGGCTACTGCTGCTCCCGCTGCGCCCAGCGAAAATGGCCCCCTGTCCTGATACCTCCCCTGGATTCCCTCAAAGACCCCCTGAAGCCCCCGAAGACCCTCATCCTGCCCTCCTTGGACACAGCCAATGACCAGCAGAAGAGCCCACTGCTGGGGGGAGTGTGTGTGGACACACACCATACACAAGCTGTTGTGCCAAACACAGTGCAGGAGAAAGTGGAAGGGAGTGAAGTGAAGGAGAAGAAACAGCAGAAAGAGCAGCTGACAGTGATGTCGGTGGGAAGGTGAGACACACACGTGCTCTCTCACACCCATGCACAGAAACACAACCGATGTAACACTCATGTGAGACACGTGATGCAAACACAGTAAATGCTCACACACACTCAAACAGTTTTACACGTCGCCATAGTAACATGAAAGCTTGTGGTAGTGAAGCTGTCTGTATGCTTGCTGCACAAAAAAGCGACAATGATTGATTGTTTTGATGCTTGATTGACAGATTCCAAGTCGCCCAGATCCCCGAGCAGAAGCCTGTCGCGGTGGAACCTAAAACGTCATCCCAGGAGCCACGGAACTCCCTGTTTGGAGGAAAGTCCTTCTCCTCCTCTTCATCATCGGGCACCAGGAGGTATAATTGCCACAATTGTCATGAACCCAATAACACTGTCTGTAGTTAGTCAGGTGGTTAATCACTGAATTAGTTTTTTTTTCTGCTAGAGAGAGAGAGAGGCTGAGGTAGTATGGCTCTGGCTAGTTTCATATGATCTGTTTAATGCTTTCATTAGCTCCTCATTCCCAAAAAACAATGCCAACATTCCCCATTCTGCAAGGTTAATGTGCTCTCCCTC
>CABFOS010029806.1:3613-13848 GCA_900660315.1 Diretmoides pauciradiatus
AATACAATATTGATACAGTAGTGCCAAGTATCAATACTTTATCTATTTTTACACACATTATAAAACCTTTTTTTTCTTCATTTTGTAGCCGGAGCGATGCATTCATTGCTGCCAAAATCCTGTAGGTGTCGAGTGTTAAAACAACTGCACTGTAACAGATCAGAAGTTAGAAATCGTTGCTCTTTTATTTTGAAATTCAGTAGAACTGGATCAAATAAAATAAAAAAGTTCAGAGTTAAATTGATTCACTTCTTGCTTCTTATTTTGAGGTGTCATTTTGGCACTTGTAGGGTTATGACTTCAATTTTAATTGTTTTACATTTTTAAAATAATTGTGATATATCAGACAAATTGAATCACAATACTCCCCATCTCGTGATACTATCGTATTGTGGCCCAAGTATCCTGATACTTGATTAAATACTTAAGCTAAAAATGAGTGTTTTTCTTAGCTCCTGAAAGTTGTCACTTTGGAAGCTTGGAGGTTTTTAGCTGACAGTGATCGTATCCATTGCAACACATTGCAAGTTGCTTTGAAGTTGTATGACTTCATTGACAAATATAAATGTGTCATCTCATACTCTGTGTTCTTCATCATGTTAATGGATTCATACACCTTGGGAGCAACTTGTAATGTGCAGACAACTTTTGTTCAATACTTTTTATTCTGTCTGGCACCTGCTTCAGATTTTGATGAGCATTTGATGTGTTTTCTGTCTTAACACTTGATATAGCGCTGATGGTCATTCTGGCCTGCGGGACTGATTTAGTGGTTTCATCTCGCATCGGACCAAAGTTTTCTCCTCATCAGGCCGTCAGTACGGAGTGCACTGAGAGCTTTACACTTCCAGGTGTTTGTGGTTGGGCCAGCAGGTTGCACAGCCGTAGCTGGCGACCAGCCCAACAGTTTTGTCTGGCTCATATTAAACAAGTTGAACATTTTGAAATGTGCATTTGCCTGCCAGGGCCCGTGATGCCTGGACGCCTGTAGAGCTGGCTCATCCAGTGGAAGCGTGAGGTGTTGCTTTGGGTGTTCTCCAAACTGTGTACTAGCCACAATTAGAATGAATATACCATAGAATGAATATGTACTGAAGTACCTGATGCGGGCCATTCCAACAACTATAAATGTACAAGTAAGTAGACAATACTAATTTGGCTCATTCATACTTAATTATTATTAAAAAATGTATAAAAGTATATTCAGATCAAGTGTTGTTTGTTAAAAATGCACTTCCTGCTAGTTTGTTAGTCTGCTTGTGGTAATTTCCCATGGAGAGTAGCAACCAGCTCAGCTTAGCGTTGAGGTTATAAGAAATGCCAGAATAAATAGGTATTTGCTGTGTTTATAAAGTTTTTTTCCTTAATGTATTTGAGACATGAAGCGATTAAATAGTTATTAACATTTAAATGTAAATTTGTGATCGGAGAAAAAAAGTGAGTGTATTTTCTCATGATGCTAATCCAGTGCTACTTGGCCAATCTCAGACCCCAGAGGCTCGATCGGTCTGACGAACGCCCGAGCCTCTGGGCGCAACTATCATTAGTTTTGGGTTGTCCGGTCTAGCCAACGGATATCCGGATAACGGCTTCCTCTTCCAGGCGCCGGTCATTTCGTTTTTACAGTCATTTTTTTACATCAGACTTTTGCCATATCCTGTTGGCAAGCGTGATATAAAAAATGACCATAAAGACTAAAAACTTAATGACCGGTGCCCGGAAGAGGAAGTCGTTCAGATCCGCTGGCTAGACCGGATAACCCAGACACAGTGGGAGTTGATCCCAGAGTCTACGATCGTTATCAATAATAGACTCTGGGTTACGAGATTGGGGTATTGGGGAAAAGGACTACATTCCCCAGCTGACAACTGCCAGTTGGTTACTAATCAGCCAGGTGACCGTGGGGGGTCCACGGGGGAGGGAGCACCCAGGGAGGCTGCTGAATGTTCTCCTGACAATCTGATGTCTGAAGATAAATTGAAGTTATATTTGAGTAAGTTATTAGAAAGTACTTTGTTTTGAATTGGGCCTACGGCGTGATCTCTGCCAGGAATCTGCCCTCAGATTGGGCTCGTGATTTTCCTGGACGTGCCACATGGAAAGCAGAATTTGACTGGTAAGGAATAATTCCAGATGCCACATCTATAAAAGCAGCAGTGATGGATCATGTCAGATACCACGCTGGGAGTCAGCTAGCCTCTCGGTTGGCTAATCAGGCTCCAATTAATATTTACATCTGGAGCAGTGGCGGGCAGCTGGTAAAGGGGTTTACTCAGATGACTTGTTTTGACAGTAAATCAGTAATGTGTTAACGTTATGCAACAGAGGAAAATGATTTATTCAGGAATTGATTGCAATGATATGTTACGTGCTGATAAGTACAATATTGTTAAGTAGCAATAAGCAATAAGCAGGAATATCAAATGCTTTAAAAGGTAAATCCTCAAAATCCTGTTTGCTTTTTTTTGTATTTTGGCGACTAAGTAGAGATCTGTCTGAGGATCCTCTGAGGTACTTTGTGGTACGTTTTGAGTCCTCTGGTACCCTTTGTTAGGTTACCTTGTGGTACTTTGTGGTACGTTTTGAGTCCTCTGGTACCCTTTGTTAGGTTACCTTGTGGTACTTTGTGGTACGTTTTGAGTCCTCTGGTACACTTTGTTAGGTTACCTTGTGGTACTTTGTGGTACGTTTTGAGTCCTCTGGTACACTTTGTTAGGTTACCTTGTGGTACTTTGTGGTACGTTTTGAGTCCTCTGGTACACTTTGTTAGGTTACCTTGTGGTACTTTGTGGTACGTTTTGAGTCCTCTGGTACACTTTGTTAGGTTACCTTGTGGTACTTTGTGGTACGTTTTGAGTCCTCTGGTACACTTTGTTAGGTTACCTTGTGGTACTTGAAGGTAGTTTGTGGTACTTTTGTGTAGTTGCTGATACACTATCTTAATGACACTTTGGTTTCTGTCTGCCTAGGTGTGAGTTTGGTCAAGGAGCAGGCTGGACAACTGCTGTTTTTGTAATTAAAGGAAAAGATCTAGAGGGAGAAAAAGCAATGACAGCAAAGGTTTGTCACTAAAACATTGAGGCTGTCGTCTTTGTTTCCTCCTCTGGCTGATAAGGTCTCCCCGATAAACAAGCTGCAGACATAAAACTTAGATTCTTGAGGGGTGGAAAATGACTTGCCATTGCCATTTAAGAACATCCTTAGCCCTTCACCGTGTCTTTACCGTCACTATCTGCTCTGAATCTGCCCTCTGTTTTAGGACAGCTTTGGTCTTATTTGTATGGAAGCCCATTTCTGCCAGTAAAAGAAAAAAAAAGATGAATGTTAAGTCAAAATTATGAGATAAAAAGTCGAAATTATGAGATAGAAAGTCTAAATTATGAGATACAAAGGATAACAAGTCGAAATTATGAGATAAAAGGTCATACTTATGAGATAGAAAAAGTCATTATGAGATAAGTCAAAATTATGAGATTTTAAAAGTTGAAATTATGTGATAAAAAGTGTGCATGCACTCCAGTGGCGCTGTCTTCAAAGGTCTCATCATCTCGCTGGCCTAACCATGCAAACGATATGCAATCCTAAATAATGTAACCATTACAGGTGACTTTTCAACTTTTTATCTCATAATTCTGTCTTTTTTATCTCGTAATTTTGACTTTTTATCTCATAATTTCGACTTTTTATCTCATAATTATGACTTACCATGGGGATTTTTTTTCTCTTTTTCTGGCGTAAATCAGCTGGATCATATTTGACCGTGAAGAGAGATGAAAGTCGCCGTACATGTGAGTCTCTCCGGTGGTTCAGCCGGTAGCGGTAACTGAAACTTTTACAACACATGTTGGAATCCAGTCCGTGCCCATTCATTGAACAATTGATAATTTGTTTATTCATTTAACAAATGTAAGTTAATTTATATATTTAACTAATGTTAAATGAAACTGGGCTCCAGCTTTATCCAGCTGGACACGGAACTGCCCGGACCTATAGGTTACAAATGGACTCAGAAAGATTTTTGTGTGTGTTCTATTGAAGAAGAAAATGGGGCATAGATGCACGCTTAAAATTCGGTCAAATTAGGGTGGTTTTAAGGGTGCATTTTGAGTTCCCTCAATCGTGTTGGTGAATTGGGACACCCTAGTCGCGCCGTTGTGACGTACGCGCCCTGAAAACCACCCTTAAAATGCTCCCTTTAATCTGCTTGAAGTCTTTCCTAACTCCATTGAGGTTTCTCTATCGACTGTTGGTTTCAGCTCAGACGAGTAGCAGCTGATTTGATTCCTTGTCTGGCTGGTGTTTTCCCTTTGCCATCTGGTCTGAGTTTAGCCTCCTTTTCCTCTTGTATGTCATCACTCGTCACTTCACACAAAGGCTCCTGGAAACAAAGCCGTGTACAAAAGGTGTGCCCCTGCCAGAATGATTGAGCACAAAGAATGGATGATGTGAGTATGAAAAATGAATTTGTATTTGCAATGAACTATTTTCAGAAGTAGGGCTGGGTATTGGCAAGGACAATACGCTACGCATCACAATATATGGGTCACGATACGATTGTGTCCCGATACATTGCGATACGATACATATTGCAATACATTGCAATAGTTTAAAAAATACAACTTGCTGTGTACCACCTGAGTAGTCTGATATGCACATCACATAACTCAGCAGACAACACATTGAGACAAAACTATTTAATTCAGACTTTCCATTCCAATTTATTAGACCGGTATTTTCATTGCACACTGTCACTGAACTGAAATGTAGATGCCATAACATCATATGAAAATAAAGTGCATATTAATTATTCTTGTAAACAAAATTCATAAAACTGAAATAGTCGATATATTGTTAATAAACGTAATACGTAACGCAGGTCTACATGTAACATGTTTACTGTAGTTTTAGGTCTATCTGTAAAGTAACTGCATTTGGTACTCTACTTTTTTACAAATCAAATTCCCTGCATATATGGTGCAAACCCCTAGCAGCACGTTCATAAAATAAACCAACACATTGAGAATTACCATCGTAGTTCATAGTTTTGGGATTGCGTACTGCGGTTACAAAGCGTTTAACATATTCCTGAAAGTTTTATGCTTGGCTGCAAAACATCCGGGTGGTGCCTATTTAGATAAGTTAAGTTAGTGGTGTTACTAGAACATCTTCACCATCGCTTGGCAAATTTTACTGACCACTTGGCCCCTAAATTTGCTCACGCTGCGTTTATGTCGCTCTCCATCTTGTCCATCTTACTAGATCCAAACCATAATGCAGCAACATACCTTGACCTAACGATATTATGATTTGCTGTATCGAAATTGGAAAAAATAATATTGCAATATATCGAAGTATTGTTTTGTTTTTTACCTAGCCCTATTCAGAAGTGTAACTCAGGAGTTGAAAAAGCCAAATAAAGAGAAAAAGTACATTTTGTATTTGAGGCAGTAGAAAATCATCCGGCACCTTTTAACCTGTGTGTGTTTCTGTGTGGGGGAGAGTGAGTGAGTTCGAGACAGAGGGCGAGCGGGACCGATAGCATGACCGCCCTCTCCTGGAGGATGCAGCCGGGAGTAGAGCTGGCCAGTCTGGTTGGATCTGGTTTGCGTCCTGTATAGACTGGCAGCTTTGGTGCTCCGCGGCTGACTTGCCAGAAAGACGGCGCTGGAAAGAGGCGGTCAAGATCAGCAGGGTACCCCCCCCCGAACATGCCTCCTCCGATGCATGTAGAGTCGCCAGCCGCTTCTTTTCACCTAACAGCGAGGAGTTTCCCCGGGAGAGCGTAAAGCCCAATTCATAGTCAACGCAGAACATACGCGGACCGGACTCCACTTTGGCCAAAAGACCAAAAGTGTCCTCCGCAAAGGCCAATTTTTGTGACCGCGCGCACCTAGCGTACCTCGCGTTTGCGTACCGACGGTATCAGATGAGTGGGAAATGTTGCCTTGCGCATGCGTTAAGCCCAATTAGTACGACTGAACTATGAAAGGCAAACGACTGCGGACTGTCTGTCCATGGTCCGTTGGCGGAGTGTATGTGTCGACTATGTGAGCGCCTTAACGCGCACGGAGGTTCACGCTATCTCCCCCAGATCCTCTCCCCGCTGAACAGGCACCCCGACCGACCAGAGGGAGGCGCTAGTGCAGGACAAATGCCCTCATCCGGCTTTCCCGCCCGCAGACACAGCCAATTGTACCTGTGTGGGCGCCCGGCCAAGCCGATAGCAACTCAGAGGATCGAACCTGCATCCTCAGGGTTGCTAGGCAGCAGAATATACCACTAGACTACCCGAGCAGCCCAAGATCAGCTGTGTGTGTGCGCAAATAAAGCAGCCTGCCGGCCCGTGAAACTCTGATCCAACCTGTCTGTCTGTACTGTATGTCGCAGCCCCGGGACTACAGAGTCCACTACAATCAGTTACTTATATAATTGACATTAACACAGTGGAGCATAGATCCCATGCTGGACGTCCGTTACAGAGCCTGACGGGGCAGCCAAAGTTCTGTCGTGGCTCATTCTGTATCCAGCCGGTGCTGAGCAAGGTGGTGATCAATCATAAATGATACGAAGCACTGAAACACTGCCAACAGTCGGTATGCTGAAAAGGATGTTTTTGTAAATACCAATCAGATTTCCTTTTACACTTCTGAAAGTTCTTTGCAGATACAGATTCATTGGTGTTGCTCAATCATTTTGGCAGGTAAATACTTTCATAATCCCTCAATGGAAAAACAGACATCTCCTTCCAAACCTGTTCCATCCATTCACACTCTGATTACACGGCATCAACACAATAGATTTTCCACAGGCGCTCTCCTACGTCTGCACACCCACACCGCTGCCCTGTGTTATCAACTTGAAAAGGAATTTGAGGGGGAAAGGGAACGCTGTGACATCACGCATCAGGAATCAGCGGTTTAACAACAACACACATCATGTGTCTCTTTAAAGATTCACTTTCCGACAGGCTTATGTCTCTGCCACGCAAACGTTTCATACTGTATATTCACGTAATCCCTCACTCATCACCAATTTTAAGGTCGAATCACCTCTTATTAAATTTGAACTCCTGTTGAAATATCGGTCATATGATTTCATTTCTCATCTGGTACGTTAGGCCTCTTGGCTCTTTCAATAGTACTGAAAACTTTTGAGTATACGTTGGCAAAATAATGTGACTAACTCCAGCAACGCTCCGAGTTCAGGAGCTCCAACTCGCTGATGGAGAAAGAGGCAAGAGTGGAGTCTGGAAAGGAGTCCAGACTGAACTCAGGAGAGAACACTGTTCACTCTGTTGGTTTTACACTGGGAATGCAGCGGTTCGCTCGCTCTGTCATCCAGGTCTGTTTCATAAATAATGGTGTGTTTGTTGAAATGAGTGAAGGGCGGAGTAGAGCTCTCGCAGATCCAGTCAGTCAACACCCGTTCTACTTCGGTTCGTTTTAAACACAGAACCTTTGTAAAAACATACAATACGAAAGAGAAGAGAAACACACTTTGTAATTATTGACTGAACGTGGCTGTGAATTCAGTTGCCTTTCCCCCCCCCCAAAATGTTTGGATCTCGGAGTCTGGTGAGAATTGTACCATGATTACTTACGGTCCTGTTTATTGGTACAGGAACGTTTGACTCATGTCGCCTCGGTTAGAAACCAAACACAAATTATACCAATCCTCTAGAGATGCAAGATATCGGTCATCATATCGGTATCGGCCGATAATTACTTAAAAATGCATTATCGTTATCGGACAGATATCAAAATTATTCCCGATATGTGGCGCCGATATGATGACACATTAATGATGGTCCAACCAGGTTGATGTGTTGGTGTAACAGCTCTTGTTAACCTACACAGGAGAAAATGTCTGTGGTGTGGAGAGAAATCAGCTCATAACAAAGCAGCGTCTGCATCTGCACCCAGTATCACAGTTACTGCAAAGTGGAAGGTAAACCCTACTGGTGGACACTGGTACTACAAGGTGGAAGGTAAACCCGTGGAGACTGGTGTAGCAGTATCAGTATCGGTATCGGGCGATATGACCATGGAAATAATCGGTTATCGGCCAAAATTTCAATATCGTGCATCCCTACAATCCTCAGAAGAATCATAAAAACCTTGAAATAACTACAAAGACCAAAGACACGTGAACCTCGAGATAATTAGTTAATTGGGCATTTAAATATCTCGTAATTATCTCATACTTATTAATATAGTTACTGTAGCACAACGTAAACAACAAACAGCAGAGTGGTGCTATTCCGCATTCACAACAAGTAATTTACAACGGCTAATTTGTCTGGGTAATTTAGTTTTTAGAGTTAAGTGGACCATTTAGTGAGCAAATTATCGCTAATGAACGTGCAGCGTAGCGTCTGTAATGGGTTTGAGCTGCTTCTCACAAACTCATCATTGTATTCCCCCACTACACTAGCAGTGGGATGCAAAATCGGGTTTAAACGAGATTTCACAGATATGGTTTCATTCCCATTCATCATCCACGTAGACACAGGCATAACAATGTTGATGTTTTATTGGTTAAACGAATGAAAAATAGTGAACTAATCATTTGTTAATTAGGTCACGCTTTACGTTGATTGAAACCGAAAGAAAACCCATCCAAGACTTCAGTAGGCGCTGGAGGTGTAGAATACTGTAATAGTGTAAATATTTGAGGTTTTGTTATTCTATTGAGTTGTAATATTTGTAAAACTGTGGATTGTGCTGTAAACAGTAGCGGTTGAATCTAATATATGAAGCTGATTCTCAGTAAAAGGTTGTTGATACCCGTCTGGCTCCGAGCCCTCCGCTAGACATTCCACAGACGGCCCATTGAAGGGAGCTGATCCAAGCTCTGTGATAAAACTTCACTAACTCAAACAAAGCTCTGTTGGATAACACGGCCGTTCAGGCAGAGCTTTGAAGGCGCTCCCAGCTGCAGGGGAAAGCAACACCGCTTTCCAGCTTAAACAGGCACAAGCAGCGAGAGCCAAAGCTGCCATGAGCAGCCTGACAGCCACAGGAGCCACGGCTTCAGGTTTCCTCATCTGGAAAAAGATCCAGCCGGAGGGGAAACGGGGAGGGGAGTACACACAAATACTATCTTGTCAGACGGTCAGATGGATCCCTTCTAGCACAGGCTAGCGTAGTCCTTCTTGTGGAAATGTGTGTCGTTACATAAATGAGCGCAGAGCAGGAACTCCGGACTCATTTAGACTCTCGTGCTTATGCGAGCAAACACACTCGTTCTGACATCGCATCTCATTTCGCCCCAGCTGGAAACTATGCAGGAGACTGACTAATCTGTGATTGGCTCAGGGGCAGCACAGGCCATTCCAGGAAATCAGTGCGGTGAATAAGAGTAAGAGTGGTGAGTAAGAGGGTGTTGAGCATTACACGCCAATGAGACCAGAACATTCTGGGTCTGAACCCACTCCGATACCTACATGGATGCTGGTCCGGGTTCAGACTGGTCAGCTGAGATTGTTCACATGTACAGTACGTTTTCTCCAGACTCATCATCCATCCTCTACAACTTTAGATTTATTTCCAACCTTTGACCAAACACAGAGGGGTCCAACCTTTGACCATACATAGTGGGGTCCAACCATTGACCGTACAATGGTCCAACCATTGACCAAACATAGTGGGGTCCAACCTTTGACCAAACATAGTGGGGTCCAACCATTGACCGTACAATGGTCCAACCTTTGACCAAACAAAATGAGGTCCAGCTTTTGACCATACATAGTGGGGTCCAACCATTGACCGTACAATGGTCCAACCATTGACCAAACATAGTGGGGTCCAACCTTTGACCAAACATAGCGGGGCCCAACCTTTGACCAAACATAGGAGGGTCCAACCTTTGACCAAACATAGTGGGGTCCAACCTTTGACCAAACATAGTGGGGTCCAACCTTTGACTGTAGATAGTGAGGTCCAACCTTTGACCGTACATAATGGGGTCCAACCTTTGACCATAGATAGTGAGGTCCAACCTTTGACCGTACATAGTGGGGTCCAACCTTTGACCAAACATAGCAGGGTCCAACCTTTGACCGTAGATAGTGGGGTCCAACCTTTGACCGTACATAGTGGGGTCCAACCTTTGACCATACATAGTGAGGTCCAACCTTTGACCGTACATAGTGGGGTCCAACCTTTGACCAAACATAGCGGGGTCCAACCTTTGACTGTACATAGTGGGGTGTCCAACCTTTGACCGTACATAGT
>CABFOS010029953.1:0-11234 GCA_900660315.1 Diretmoides pauciradiatus
CTGTCAGTTTGTTTCCTAATTCCCTCAGCTGTGACCTTCTCCGTCTCTGTTTGCCTCTCTCTCTCTCTCTCTCTCTCTCTCTCTCTCTCTCTCTCTCCCTCTCGCCTCTCTCTCTCTCTCTCTCTCTCTCTCTCTCTCTCTCTCTCTCTCTCAACAACAAACACCTTTCAACATTTCCCTTCATGTTGAGTGTGCTGAGTGGATATAATACATTCAGACCATGAAAGTGTGTTAACATGCATTAATGGTGTAACACAACTGGACATTGTGCCTGTGTGTGTGTGTGTGCGCGCGTGCGTGTGTGCGCTTGTGCGTGCGTGTGTGTTTACCTGCTGTCTACTGACTGGACGCAGGAAGATGCACGACCAGACTCTTCTGTTATGACAGCTAGCGATGAAAAACCACTTGTGGGCGAGCGGCTGCTATTGACACCATCTTCCCTCGCCGTCCATTCTGGTGTCAAGCAGCAACATTACTCACACTGAGCAGAGTCCGACGGACGAGCGGCGTGGAGGAAACATCAGGAAACGTTTGAGTGTAATGGTTAAGGGCGTGGAGACTGCGGGGGGTAACACGTTTGGCTTCAACTCAGGGAGAAGTGTCATGCTCTACCCCAGTGGTTCTGAACCTGGGGTGCGCGACCCCCCGAAGGGTCCCGAGATCATTTTGAAGGGGTCGCCGGATGTTGGTTGGATATACTTTATATAGATTAGATTAGATAGATTATTATTTTGAACATTAAAACCAAAATTAACAACTTTAAAAAATTAAACAAAATATGTAGGCAGCAAAACAATACAATAGTAATAACATATTTAACAAAACTCAAATAACCTAGAGATAGGGTGAGGAGCTCGGACATCCGGGAGGGACTCAGAGTAGAACCGCTGCTCCTCCACATCGAGAGGAGCCAGTTGAGGTGGTTCGGGCATCTGGTTAGGATGCCTCCCGGACGCCTCCCTGGGGAGGTATTTCGGGCATGTCCAACCGGGAGGAGACCTCGGGGTCGACCCAGGACACGCTGGAGGGACTACATCTCTCGGCTGGCCTGGGAACGCCTCGGGATTCCCCCGGAAGAGCTGGTGGAAGTGGCGGGGGAGAGGGCTTCCTGGGCTTCCCTGCTGAAGATGCTGCCCCCGCGACCCGTACCCGGATAAGCGGAGGACAACGAGCGAGCGAACGAATTATTTGCATTGAGTGAAGTCCTTGAAAATGAAAAAATAGTACTTGAAAAAGTCCTTGAATTTCATTTTGTAATGTCTGTATGAACCCTGCATCCTGTATATTGCTTTAAGGGAAAGGTTTTACAAATTTAGCCAGGTCATGTCCAGGAACAGATGATATTTTGCCTCAAATATGTACTGTAACTTGACCCCAGTCGCTGAAGTATTTATTTTTTTGACCAGGAGCCGAAAGGAGCCTCGGTGGGACGTTCGGTGTCTTTTGATGACTTACTTTGTTCCGTTGAGCTAAGCCCTCGCCCTGCGTCTCCTCCCAGGTACAAGCGTATGCGGCGGCAGCACCAGAAGCAGCTGATGGGCCTGGAGAACAAGTTGAAGTCGGAGATGGACGAGCACCAGCTGAGACTGGACAAGGAGCTGGAGAACCAGAGGAACAGCTTCTCCGGGGAGGGAGACAAACTGTCTAAGAAGCACCTGGCTATCCTGGAGAAGGAGGTGAGGTGGTGTAGCGGGACGGATGAGTAGTGAGAGGAGAACAACGGGAAGGGTAGATGAGAGATGGGTCAATGCTAGAAAATGTGTGAACAGGAGGGATGGAGGGGAAGAAGAACAATCCTTCACCGTCAAATGAGGATAGAATAGTCAGAGGTGAAAGAATCCGAGTGCACCTGTTGGTATGATATAGGAATGTATCATGTCAGGAATTCCACTCCTTTTGATTTGCAATAAATATCCTGGTTTTCTTGCCATTCCCCATAGGGACGCACCGATCGATCGGCCACCGATATAAATCAGCCGATTTTCACTCTAAATGACTCGATCGGTGGTCGCCAAATTAGCCAATCGCAAGAAACGATCTTTTACGAGTGAGCTGCGCCGTTTAAGTGGTATGAAAGTCACGTATCAGATTACATTGTTCTGAATGGTCGGCTATATAACAACGTGAACGCTGTCTTGTTCCAGTATATATCTGATATATGATATATACTGCAAGTGGAAGTGTTCTGTGTTATACTGTGTTCTGAATTCCCCCCTATGTGACTGTAAGACTGACTGTGGGTAAGAAATATGGGTAAGACCATTCTAAGAAGAGACAGCCGGTACAGTAAGTACCAAAGAGTAAACGTTTTCTTTGGACGATCCCGAGGAAAAGAATCGCTGCTCGGTTTCGGCCCCAAAATCCAGATGGGAGCATCCCTAAGTCCCCATGTCAGTGTGATATCAATATGACTGTGTGTTTGTGCAGACCAAGGCAGCTCTGGCCGAGGAGAAGAAGTTCCAGCAGCACATCCTGGCCCAGCAGAAGAAGGAGTTGACAAGTCTGCTGGAGTCCCAGAAACGCCAGTACCGCCAGCGCAAGGAGCAGCTCAAAGAGGTGCTACTGTACTACAGGGTGTCCGTGGGGTCTTAAAAAGTCTTGCATTTAATGTTCATAGGTCTTAAATATTTAGTGGGTCTGTCAGCAGAATATGAAATAATATGTCATATGTTTTTGATGTGAAGACTTTATGTATTTGTGTTTCTACCGGGAGCTACAGTAGCTATGACCTTAATGTTAATACATTCTAGGACTTTTAACATCATGTTGTTATCTACCTAGATATCACTACTTGTTCTTTTGATAGTATGGCAGTGAAATTGGTATTAAATTGCATTCAAAGTGGTCTTTAAAAGGTCTTAAATTTAACTTGTTGAAACCTGTAGATACCCTGTGTTTTTTTTAATGCTACAATCACAGCTCCTCTGAAGGAATTTGGAAAGCAATGCATTTCCTGTGTTGCATAAACTTGTCAGTGTTAGCAGAACTATCAGCCCTACCGTACTTGTTAATGCCTCTAAATTCACCAACGCACTGTCAACACTAAATGCGCCCTATGTTACCTACACCACCCACAGTATTAATCTTAGCCTGGTTTCATGCCAGTTTCCCCACCAGCTAACGTCGCATGCTAATCGGCCCTTCCAACGTTTTCCACCCCAGGAACTGAATGAGAACCAGTCAACACCCAAGCGGGAAAAGCAGGAATGGCTGGTGCACCAGAAGGAGTGTCTGCAGCAGCTGCAGGCGGAGGAGGAGGCGGGGCTGTTGCGGAGGCAGAGGCAGTTCTACGAGCTGCAGTGTCGCCAATACAAGAGAAAGATGCTGCTGGCGCGCCACAACCTGGAGCAGGATCTGCTCCGAGAGGTACCTACCTATCCCTCCACGACACAAAACCTCCTAACGTTCAAAATAGGGGTGTCAACGATTAGCCGGTTAGCCACTCCCACCCAAATAACCGAATATTTTTCATAAAAATAAATACATGTTCTGCATTTTGTTGACAATCTTATTTGGTTAAATAATGGGCGAAGATGTCATTATTTTAAACACACTCGGGGAGGCGATAGAGTAGTTTCAGTCAGACTCACCGCGTCCTGCATTTCCAGTCAGAGCCAGCGAGAGTGCACCGACAGCTGCTTGACCAGCCAAGAAACTGAAACGCATGAAGCACGAATGTCAAGTTTATTCTCGACATTTCAACTTTATTCTTGAAATGGTATTTCGACTTTACTCTCCACATTTCGACTTTATTCTCGAAATGCAAATGTTATGCAGATTAAATGTGTGATACGCGACACAAAACGTCTTTGTATGTACATTTATTTTTTGGCGGGTAGAATTTCTCATCTACCAGACCTTTAGCTGGCGAGCTAAAAAGCTAATTTCGAACCCTGGTCTCTCTCCTCCCTACCAGGACTTGAACAAGAAGCAGACTCTGAAGGACTTGGAATGCGCCATGCTGCTCCGCCACCACGAGTCCACCCAGGAGCTGGAGTTCCGTCAGCTGGGCCTGGTGCAGCACACCCGGGCCGAGCTGATCCGCACGCAGCACCAGACCGAGCTCACCAACCAGATGGAGTACAACAAGCGCCGTGAGCAGGAGCTGCGTCAGAAGCACGCCGTCGAGGTCCGCCAGCAGCCCAAGAGCCTCAAAGTGAGTGAGACCACCACCTCCACCCAGGGGTCTCCCGAGGAGGGCGAGACCCAGGCGACAGAGGGGCCAAGCAGCACGCTAGGGGCCAGGGAGGAGGGGATGGTGGAGGTGGAGGATGAAGGGGGAGGCGTGGTAGAGGAATCTGAACAGGAAAGGGCCGCCGGAGCCGTGCAGCTACGTGATGGGGAGGTTGAGGGGGAAGTCGGTACGTTAGAGGGAGTCGCGAGAGTAGAGGAGTTAGGGGAGGTTGCGATGAAGAACAAGGTAGATGAGGACGACGGTAAACCAAGTAATGAAGATGTGAGGGACGAGGAACGATCCGAGCAAGAGTGGAAAATGGGGGAAGAAGAGGGAGAGAGAGAGGTGAGGGAAGTAGAGGGAGTGCAGTGGGAGGATGAGGAAGATGAGAGTAGAGACAAACAGATAGACAGTGAAGATGAAGAAGAGGAGGGCCGGGGCGTGGCCGACGGCTGTCCGTCAGAGCACTTCTCCCCAGAGAGGCGGCGGCTCTGTCAGCAGGCGGTGGACGAGCTCTCTGAGTTCTACTTCCCCGACCCCCTGGAGGAACCGGAGGCCACGCCCATCTCACCTCCCCCTTCCCCTCCCCCCTCCCAGACCTCTTTCCCTTCACTCTTCTCTCACGCCATCTGTCTCCTGCTCTCCCTCTCCGCTGCCGCCCAGCCCTCCAACTTCACCTTTCTGCTCCTCTCCATCTTCCTCCTCTCCCTCCGCCGCTCCCCTCCTCTCCCCTCCGTGGCCTCCCTCCTTCTCTCTGCCGAACTCGCCCTCTTGGCGCTCTTCTTCTCCTACCTCTTCCTTCGTTCCTGCTGCTCTCTCTCTCTGTCCTCCTACCTGTCGCTAAGCCTTTGGGCGTGTGGACTCTTCAGTTTAGGCCTCTCTCTAAGCCTGGGGGTTTATTACGTCCCGGTCATCCTGGTCTCCGCCTCCTTCCTCACCTCTCCCTCCCTCTTCCTCTCCCTCTATCTGCTGGTGGTGCTGGTGGTCCGGCCGGCCCGCGACTTCCTCCAGCTCGCGCCTCGCAAAGTAAACCGCCTGTGTATGCGCTTCCTCTTCCGCCTGCCCCGGCCTCTCTTCACCGTGTGCCAGTCGCTCCTCGGGGGCGTGGCTGAGCGCAACCTCTACGAGATGTTCCCCAAAGCCGGGCGCAACTGGGGCGTGCGCCAGTCCCAGATCCCGGTCCCTCTGCGGAGCCTGCCATTAGAGTACCAGGCCCACCAGAGCCACAGCTCTCCCCTGGCCAAGGCTCTTCTCTGGGTGAAGCGCTTCATCAGACGCCCCATAGGGGTCCTGGCCGACCTGGCTAACTCCGTAGTGCTGAAGCTAGCAAGCCAGATCCTCAAAGAGCTGCCCCCCCGCTGCCTGGTCAAACTCCGAACGCTCGGCCTCCTGAAGGAGGAGAAGCCGAGCAGACTGCCTCGGCTGCTGCCCCGGGAGGTCAGGGAGAGGAGACTGAGGGAGAGGAGGAGGAGGGAGAGGGAGAGACAGAGGAGGGAAGAAAGGGAGAGAATGTTCCGCGACGATGGGAGGTGGGAGTGCGGGTTGAGGCGAACGTCGTCTGGAAGGTTTGTGAGGGGGAAGGTTCGGCCGTGGAGATAGCGAGAGGATGGAGGATAGTTTGAAGAGGGAGGATGAAGCCGTAGGATGAAGAGGGAGGATGCAGCGGTAGGATGAAGCGGGAGGATGAAGGAGCACTGGCGGCGTGCATGCGTGTGTTTGTGATCTATCTTCCATCGTTCCACCGTTTGTCTTTTTCATTTGGGCCTGCATGTTTTGTCTTTTCTTATACAATTCCTGATGGTCTTAGTTCTTAAAGATAAGGCAACTTATTAACATGCACACAAACTGTATTCGGGAGATCTGTGTGCTGGGAGTGGCTGAACGTGATTGGCTGTAGAAGCTCAACCAATCACACCACGCCATACTTAACTGTTGCATCAGTGGGTTCTGCAAAGTCAAAACATCCAACTCACTGTCACTGTTTTAACACCCAGTGACGTTTTATCCTTTCACAATTGTGCTTTTTGTAAAAGTTTTTTTTTATTACTATTGTTATGTTTATTTGATTACTTTGCTCTTAATTTGTAAGACAGGTATTGTTATGGTTATTGTGAAGACCGTGTTTGTGCAATCTTTTGTGTTGTTTTTTTTTATCCTTATGACGTCAAAGTTTTGTTTGCACTGTTATCTCAGTGCTAATGTTGCAGAGAACAAACCATATTATTTTCAAAGTTGACCACATAGCTTCATGGCTATAATTTCACTCTACAAGGGTTCATACTGTGAAAATAAGATGCTTATCGTTTCACTAAAATCCCCATTAACACTAGCTACCAGTCATTGTGCAATAAACAGAAATACAGAAATATTTGGGACCACTGGGGGGGATGTTTGATATCCAACTAAGGTGTTTTATTTTGAAGTAGTCAGGTGTTGGGATGGGGATCGAGACCCGGTGATTAAGGACCCGGTTCCACATTTGTCAAAACCCGAAAATCAATCAGGTTTGAGGCTATGGATACTAGGAGTCTAGTCTAGTGGGTCCTATAACATAACGTTATATCTTGAGTCGAGTCATTTAAATCAAATCACTGGTGCACAAATATACATTAATTGTCTAATAAAATTTTGAATTGAATTGCCAGCCAACCAGCGACAGAACCTTCGACTGTCTTCCAGTTGAAAAAAACTCCATCCTCCTCCACTCAAAGTATCTGTTTTGGGCACCACCCAAACTTCCTAGCAAAAAAATAGTAGTGAAAAATAGTAATCCAATGTTGAAATCCATGTTGAACTCAGCAGGATCGAGAGCTAGTTTGCTAGTTAAACCAGGTGCAATAAGGTTACATTATGATGTGTTCAAGGTCTGGTCAGTAAAATGACTATTAGACAAAGGTAAATAAAATGTCGTCATGACGTGTTCGAGTGTAACGTAACCAGAAACTTGAATAAATACAGTTGTTTGGACCAAATAAAAGAAAAGTAGCGACAGTGGCATCGATAAAGACTCGGATCGTTAAGGAGTCTCGATACCGGTATCAATCAAAATTGACGATCCCCATCCCTAGTCGGGTGTCTACGTTTATATTTAAACGATGACAACTGAAAAAGTTGAGTAAAATGGAATCTAAAGCATAAACAATCAGCCCGCCCCAAATGTTGGGTCCATTGTTTGGTGTTAAGACATTGTTGTCATTATCTTTCAGCTCCTAGTTAGATAGATACTTTTATTGCGCTTTATGCAATAATATTTTTATGATTTACCATGTAAACATTTTATTTTCTCTCTCATGATCCATATAAATCTACAGCAGTTGTCTGCTTAGGTAACTGTTTGCACGAGTGTTAATACTCTGTTGTGTAGTGAAATGCCTTGATCTCTATATCGTGGGGAAGTAAAGTAACAGGATGTAGTTTCGACTTGCACGCATCCTATTTGAATATTTCATTATAGAATAATGTATCTGAAGCCATATAGACAATCCTTTGAGACGTGCGGTTGTAAAAATGAGTCCAAAGATTGATGAAACTACTGAATGTGAAAGTTCAAGATTGAGCGATTCATTGTTATTATGAAGAGAAGATTAATAGCCGACATCCATTTGTTTTTGCACTGTCCTAAAAAGAAGATTCAAGAGCTTTATCGGCTACTTCAAAGTCGAGGACCAAAAGGCATTTTTGACAGTTTATAGTTTATAGTCGGAGCTTAAAATTGAGTATCTCATGTTTGATTAGTGCTCCCCAAAGAAAAAAGCCTCGATGTGCACATTTATCTAGAGCTGCAATTAACGATTATTTTCATTATCGATTAATCTGTCGGATCATTTTCTCGATTAAACGATTAGTTGTTTGGTCCATAAAATGGTGAAAAATCTTGATCAGTGTTTCCCAAAGTCCGAGGTGACGTCCTCAAATGTCTTGTTTTTTCCACAACCCAAAGATATTCAGTTTACTGTCATAGAGGACTAAAAAACCACAACATATTCAGTTTACTGTCATAGAGGACTAAAAAAAACAACATATTCACACTGGAGAAGCTGAAATCAGAGAATCTGGACATTTGTTCTTAAAAAATGACTCAAAAATTATCAAAATAGTTGGCAATTAGTTTAATAGTTGACAACTAATCGATTAATCGACTAATCGTTGCAGCTCTGGACGGGAGTTGACAGTTTTGCATCTGCCAGGGAGATCTGGTTAAGTGGAATATGAAGAAATACACTGGGTCCCCAGAAAATAGTTCCCTGCATGTCACAGGACTAGATTTGAGCCATTGAGATGGGGGGGTGTTACTAAGTAGACTGGTACAATAGGAGGAAAACTCGATCTTAACTGCTTTTTAAAGGATAACTTCGGTATTTTTCAACCAGGCCCAGGATGAAAAATACCGAAGTTATCCTTTAATAGGACAGATAACGTTCTACTCTGTTCTACTCTAGCTTTAAAAGAGACATTTCAAACCAACAAAAACGTGTTTATCACCCATACATTGTTTTATTTGAATGTAACTTATGATTTGTATTTGTTCCAGTATGACTTTATTTCCTGTTCCTGTATGTTTACATGTTTGTATTCTCTGTTTTGTTCGACTGTCTTGTGTGTTTGAGTTTCCACAGAGTTTTTATCACCTCAAGTTTTGATATATTTTATTTATGCGGTGTATGCAAGTTTAGTACCGCATTTATTTTTATTTGCCTTTCATTCTCATTCGAGAGTGCGTGAGTGTCGGCAATACTGTATGGCTGCGTGCTAAGCATAGAAAATATTTTGTCATACTTACAGATTTTTCTTTACACCAAAAAATAAATTCTTATGTGTTGAAATCATTGTCTTGTTCGTTTTTATGATTTCTAGTTTCCATTTTTTGCCTTGGTCTTCATTTGCCACCATTTCTGTTTCCCCCCTCATTTATCCACAAATCTTTTAGCAAAAAATCAATGGAAAACTTACTTTACCGTGTCATCAACTTAATTTCATCATCCTCCCTCATCACATAACTAGTTCTTCTGTTTTAAATGCTTTTTTTGGGTCAATATTCAGAGTGCAAAGATGTCAGAAAGGGTGACGAGTGATTAAGGTGAGGAAGAGTGAAAGGGTTCATGTTTACACATCCAGCCTGGAGAGGACTTATCTTATCTGTTCAGTAGACTTCAGTCCTGAGCTAAAGTATAAATTATTTGTTTCTAAGCAACGATTGCACTAGTATTAGTTATAAAAATAGCACCGGCATGCAAAACGATCACCGAATGCTTAAAGAACCTTAATGCTGTAACGTCAAAAGTCAGTGCACACATTTGACTTTCAGCACAATTGGTCAGACTAAAAAGCAATTCAAATATATATTTTTTAACACCTACAGGAAATACTCTTGACAAAATGTTAAAAAGAAAAAAAAATCTCAAATATACATATAAATATATATTTGTTAAATAATTGTTACACATTTCATGTTACTTAAACTTAATATCAAAGTTTGGTGCGTTTTGAATTGAAAATTATTCCAACTTATTCTTTTTTTGCCAGTTGATACCAGGGACCGAATTCACAAAATATTCTTGCTATCAACTACTATTTTCTTCTTATCTACTAAAAGAGTTAAGAAAATGTTGTATTCCCCCCCCAAAAAAGTAACTTTTTTTCTTAAGATCATTCTTAAGATAAAAGTTCTTAATTTTTGGAATTGTTTTTCTTATAAATCATGGTAAATAACTTCTTAAAGTAAGGAGAGCCTCACACTTGTCTTAAGTGCCGAAATGTAAGATGCTTTATTCATTTATTGGGTTGTAAAATAGTAAACATTAGTAAACAAATGTTATGCCGGTTATACATTTTTTAAAAAACTACTAAAATATTAAGCTTTTATGGTCAAGCGTACTGTACTTGAAAAAATATAATCAAAATCAAAGCCTGACATTTTTATTCTTAAGAAAAAAATCGAGATGTTCTTAAGATAATATTTGAGAGCTCAAGAATTACAGTTAGGAACATTCTTACGAACTTCTTGTAATTTATCTTAAGAACTTTCTTAATTTTTTTTTCTTAAGATTTTTGTGAATTTGGCCCCAGGTCCTTTCGAAAAGAAGCCTGATTTAGATGTGCAAAAAAAAAGTGAAAAGGTTTTTGAGCATGCACAAACATCGGAGCACTTTAGCCAAGCTGCTTCCGTCTCCCCCCTCCTCCCCCCTTTCCCTTCCCCTTCCAGTCCAAAGAGCTACAGATCAAGCGCCAGTTCCAGGACACCTGCAAGATCCAGACCCGCCAGTACAAGGCGTTGCGCAACCACCTGCTGGAGAACACGCCCAAGTCGGACCACAAAGCCGTGCTGAAGCGTCTGAAGGATGAACAGACCCGGAAACTGGCAATCCTGGCTGAGCAGTACGACCACTCCATCAACGACATGCTGTCCACACAGGCTGTGAGTAAGGCAAGGAGACCCTGAACACATCACGTTCACACCGTGTCCCACCCCATCCCGACCTAGTCCCTCAGTCCTAGTCCCTCAGTCCTAGTCCCTCAGTCCTAGTCCCTCAGTCCTAGTCCCTCGGTCCTAGTCCTAGTCTTTCAGTCCTCAATCTCGGAACCCAGAGTCTATTATTGATAATGATATTAGACTCTGGGATCAACTCTCACTGTGTCTGGCTTATCTGGTCAAGCCAGCAGATCAAAAGAAGGACTTCCTCTTCCGGCCGCATATCCTGTCAGCAAGCAAGCTAACACATCACATTTGTAAAGTAAATATATTAAACAAAGCAATCGGACTGTAATACGATCCGCGGATAGCGACTTCCTCTTCCGGGGACCGGGCATCCACCGGCCGTTTTACAGTTTAACATATTTGCTTGACAAACGCGATGTTTTAGCTTACTTGCCGACAGGATATGGCAAAGGTTTGATATAAAACAATGACCGTAGAAACTAAAATCTAAATGATCGGCGGCCGGAAGCAGAAGTCGTTCTTCGGATCCACTGGCTAGGCTGGAGAACCCAAAACTAGTGGCCGTTGATCCCAGAGGCTCGAACGGTTGTTAGTCTCTGGGTTCCGAGATTGCTCGGTCTTAAT
>CABFOS010030030.1:2500-12649 GCA_900660315.1 Diretmoides pauciradiatus
GGTCTTTTCTGTTTTAGGGAAACGTGAATAAGTGTAATCAACAAGATACATAAGGAAATGGAAGGAAGTGTAATGGTTGGTTGGCTTTCTTCCTATACAGTACCTACACATTAAAACCTTTAAAATTATGTACATATAATGCAGCTATGAAAAAATCAATCATGACATTGCATTTTCCATGATGTGTTTTAACACATTTTGTGCTAAAACACATCAAACAACAGCACAGATTTTTTTTTTTTTGTGGGGGGGAGAATACCCACTTCTGCAAAAAACAACAACCTAAAAGTCAATCAATTCATTTGATCATTTGAGTTCTCCAGTCGAATTTGAACCTGCAATATCCACGCTATCGCACAAATGTACTGTAACTCAAGTGCATCACATCCAGCTGCTCCTCTCTCCAGAAGGGCTGAAAAAGATTAGCAGCCTTATACAATCAAAGCATGCCCAGTGGAACTCATTAGGTGTGTGCGATAGCAAGTGTATATCATCTCTGACCATCGCCAGGGCTTACAACAGCCTCAATTGGCTTCCTATTAAAAGTTCTAGGTCTCACATGTACTCAGCGGTTATTCTGGGTATATAATACGAGCTTAAAAATGCATGTGAACAACCCTCACACACCATGTGGTCGTGACAGTGGGAGCTTTTTTAGGGTGCTCCTGTATATACGATATTTTAGTGCAGCCAGCTCACTTTGAAGAAAATCCATAATTCATCAACCTTGCGATCATTTTGGTCATTCTTTGAAACATTTAAGCAACCCTGTCATTAATTATTAACTCCTCGGCTACAGAGAATCTTTTGGTCTGTTGGGAGATCACAGAATATCTTTTATATGCCAGAGAAATACATTATTTGAATGAGAAATCGGTGCGGTTATGTAAGAGTGTTGCTGCTGTCAGAGTATATAATAGCACCCCAGAGCGCTACAGCTCTATTTGGACCTATTTTGCCAAACTAGGCTCTTTTTGTCCTTCACTCTTTTGACACAACGAGGATTCAACGAGGCAAACAACTTCAATAGGAAGAATCAAAATAGGTTTATATTTTGTGGGTTCATTCAACAAGGCAAAGAACTAGTATTGCTTTACTGATTTTACTAAAACTTTTATTCTAAATGCACTGAAGAGCTACAATCTAAGATCTATAGTTAATCCATGCCTGGGAAAACATGAATATTCTTAATTTGAGGTGGAACCAGGTCCTCCATGGATGATAAAGCAATGGTTCTCTCCCTTGGAAAATTGCATGCTGGCCTCAATTGTTGTGCAGCTGGATGCAAAGCTGATTTCCCCAACCACTGTTCTGTGTTGTCGTCGCTGAGTCATTGTTTGGTGCTGATTGGACCTCTGAATAGTCTTGATTACAGTGAATGCTGCAGAGTCATTGTTGGCCTGCAAAGAGCTGCGAAGGGTTTCATCCCTCTCATTAAGCAGAGGCAAACTGACTCACTGACTGTGTAATGAGATTTTAAAGGACATTTCAACTAATAGTGATCAATTTTATTGTTGCATAGAGAAAAAGACATAACAACTAAGTAAACTAAGTAAATAAGTTTAGGTAACCATATAATAAGCTATTCCCCTAATATATAGTATAATTAGTAAATTAAACTGTAAATTAAGTATCTACAGTTCTAAGAGTGACTAGTAGAGTAAACTCATCTAGGTACTGAAGGTGCATGCTTTTCTTACATGGTAATAGTTAAAGGCTCATAGGTGACTAACATACGTGGTCAATTTGTGCTGATGAAAAAACATCAAAACAGGAAAAACACACACAATAAAAACAGCCCAAAACCCAAAACTATCAACATTTCAACATTAGCTGCTATAGAAATGCCTCAAGCAGTTTCTCTTAGCTCAAGTCTTGCTCCTCATCAGCGAAATGAAGTCAGTACACATTTGTAGTGAGAAAACTTTGTCACAGAGCTGTAATGGCTTGGCTTGTACTTTGTGGTAGCTTATTAGAGCACTTGCCATTGACAAATGAGCGGAGCTGAATCCTCTGCATGAAGGAAATGTCAGAGACTGGAGTTCACCGCGGTCAGACCAGTGTAAGTTAGCATAATACAATACAACTGAAACAACAAACACATTGACGAACATATGTAGCAATAAAAGCACGTAAATTAAAATAAAGAATATGTTTAAAGAAGAATCTGTGGTATCAGTGGTAATTAAAATGTTCTTCATTTTCACTTTTATAATTATCCCTATGTTAATGTTCTTTATTTTCACCACCATTAAAAACTCTTTAATGTGTTTTCCAGATCTTTTGAGCAGACTGTAAAGTACATGAGCGTTTTGTGAATGTGTTGTTTTTCATTTCCGTCCTGTGTGATAATTCATAAGGGGAACATGATTCAGCTTTATAGTCTATGGGTCTCAAGTCTCAAGTGCTCTGGCCCTATACTATAAATACATAAGCAAGGCCATACATCAGCACACACACACACACACACACACACACACACACACACAAACACACACAATGCACTGATGTTCTGATGTTCCTGCACCACCAATAATTCTGCTGCTAATATTACCTCCCGTGTAATGTCACGTGTAATATAAACATGTGCAATACTGTACATCCATGTTAGTTTATTTATATGTATTCTTATTATAGTGTACATGCCTTTTAACCACCGTTACATAGTTTATAGTTCTCACCAGGTCATATTCCTTGTATGTACAAATATACTTTAAATTAAAATAATTCTGAGTCTGATAGTTTTACAGTGTATTAAGTGCCTATTAGTTGCCATGGTACTATAGCAACATCACTGTGATAAATAGATACATATTTACCCAAACAAATTGGCACAATAGATGCCTATACTGTACCACCAAGTGGTCAAAACCACCAATATGTAAATGTTAGAGTGATGAAGTGACACATCAGAATCAGAAATACTTTACAAGGTAGTTAGGTGGTCTTGACTGTCCCCTATAGTCCGGGGAAGAGACTGGTGCTAATTGACTGTCCAGGTAGCAAGGATTGTTTGTCTTGATGGACCTGACACTCGTCTGATGGGATTCATTATCTTCCCTGCACTCGTCCTAGCATTGTGAAGTTTAGATGGTTGGCAGGTGACAGCAGACAACACTATCGTCAGACCAGTCAATTTGCTGCAACTTGCCTTTTGCCCAGCCAGACATTAGTCACACAACTTAGTGATAAGACGTGTGTTATCCACCAGTTAGTAATGTGCTATGATGGACTGCATTTGCAGAGCAGGGCGCAAAATATTTTGGAGATGCAGGAAAGAAGATTCCTGCCACATAAAATCTGCACTGTGCACTGTGTAAAAACACATTGTCCAATAGCCTTACTGCACCAAATTAATTTGCTTGACTGGGTTGGTAAGTTAATTTATATCAGACGTATCAGACAGCGATCAGAAAATGAACGGAGGACCCCCAGCAACATGCTTAATTGAAGGTTGCTTTGGTCTCTAGTCTGTCATGGCAGTGATATTTATATTTTTCCCCAAAATAAATAGGAGAAAGGAGAAATAGAAAGACGAAAGAAATAAGGAGGCAAGCAGCAGCTCGGATCAAATACCTGAAGATCAAAGGCATGTGGGCCAGAAAACTTGAAACAGGACCTTGTGTTTTTGATGAGATATTGATTTACTCTCATTAGAACAAAATAATTAAAATCTTAAAACTATGACTCACTTCAGTATTGCATTAGAAGTGACCTTTCTTGATATATATCAATTTCAGTTTCTATTTTTCCTCTGTATTTTCAGTTCTTTCTATTGTCTTAACAATTGGATTGCTGCCTCTTGCTGACAGTATGCCAGAAAAACTCATTCATGATAACCTCCAGCACTAAGGTATACATACTGTAGTATCGCTGATTCCCTGGGCCTCTGTTCTGCACTGAAGCTTTACTTAGCACAACCCACACAGAGCTTGTGAGCATGAATGGTCAAAGTGGGAAGTGAATATTCTTCAAATTTAATTAAAAAAACATAAAAAATTTAAAATTAGGCCTAAGAGGGAATGATTGCTAATTACTGTTCTTCTCTTGAATAAATAAATTGCACTTTATCAGTGAAAAAGCCTGGTCAGGTTCCTCTGCAACAGGTGGCTCATGTCTGTTGTAGGTTTTTAATGATCAACAGAATCCACATAAGAAACACTTCCTCACCTTCAGGTCATCACATGCACGCACGCACGCACGCATTAACGCACACACACACACACACACACACACTCTCTCTCCCACCCTCTTTCCTCTAGCTTTGAGGCATTAAGAGTGGCATGGTTGTAGGTCTCCTCCCTCTGTTTCTAATTACTGCTATCTGAAAGGCTGCTGCTCGCCAAATCTAACCTTGGGCAGTGAGAAAGCTCTAATTAAATCTCTGCTAATTCTGACGGCCAACACACGCTTATTTGTGTGTGTGTGTGTCGGTGTGTGTGGGTGTGTGTGTGTGATAAAGACAGAGAGAGCTGGAGAGAGACACAACATGAGCATGTGTATGCATTCAAACATGTCCGTATGTGTTAAAATGGGTCATTTGAAACAACAACAACAAAGAATAAGGACTGATTACTTTGTGGTACTTCATCTTCCTCTCGTGAGGTGCATTTAAAGGCATTTGATCCATTATGAGACAAATACAATCCCAGGTTTGAGGGAAGTGAGTGTGAAAGTGCCTGCACTGGAACATTTCATGATTGCGTCATTTAAATGGAATATAAGTTTGTTCACAGGTGTAGTATAATGGGACCATCTCCTTGGCTGGCAGTGACAATATTCACTACAATATAGTTCAGTTGATTCCGTTGTTTGGTGACCTTGTTATTGAGTGTGCATTTATATTTTGTTTCCATGTGACTCAAATGGAATGGCCATGAAATAAATGACCAAAGATAGCTGCAATTGTGTTCGAATTCTCTCCTCTGGGGCGCAAGGCCGGACCACTTGAGAGTTCAACCTCTTCATGGACCGATTCCTCTATTCTCAATAAAGTGGTAATCCACAAGATTATAGTTTTGTTTTTTGTTTTTTGGCAACATTATCAGTGGTCACGTTGTCATTGCTTTGGTGTCTTCCCTTATTTTCTTTGCCTGCTCAGCCATAATGGCTATTGTTGCTTATGCTAACTACCCAGTTCTTCTATTTATTCCAAACAAACCACTGTTGCTGCTGCTGGAAACGCTAAATGCATCACTTCCTGTGCGCCAGTAAAGCCTTACCGGACACCCAGTGTTTAGAACAGCAAACATAAAAGCGCTGGACATGGGTTGAATCACTATTGTTTTACAACAATGAGCAATAGAGAGTAACAGACATTTATTTATATGAAAATATTGCACATAAACCTTACTTTAAATGGGATGAGCAAATACCTCAAATAGCATTAACTTTTTACCTATTCCCCTCAGTGAAAAGCAGGTTATCGCCACTGCTTTACCAAACTCCGGGAGCTTGATTGAGCTTGATTCAACTCTTTCTATCATCAGTAAGAGAGCAGACATATAGAGCACTTGAACTATGAAATATTCTCACTGTTTCAATTTCCAGCTATTCAGACTCTGTGCAGCACAGGGCATCCTAGTTCTCTCTCAAATTTCCTCTGCTAAACTCTCTCTCTCTGCCTCTCTCTCCTGTTCTCGCTCTCTCTCCTTCATTTGAATTCAGCAGAGCTGCTGTTCCTGCACTTACGTTCTATTATGAGTGTCAAGGCCTCATGAGCGTGTGTTTGTGCATACACATTTGTAATTACACCCTGCTCACAATTCCAGGGCTTTATTTATCGATCTGAATTGTGATTTGTTTGTTGTAATTCAGACTAACTACCGGTTTCATTCCTATGCCCACAATCCAGGAATAAGTGGGGTTAACCCACTTACAGTATATTACAAAGCGCAGAGCAAAACGTTTTTAGGTAATGCTATCTAATCTGAACAGTCTGTTACGCGACATCAACTTATCAAAGGCAAGTCCTGCTGCGCCAAAAGAGAGAGGTTATGGGGAGAGTGAAAATTTAATTTGGATAACAGAAGAATTAAAAGGAGATAGACAGGCATGCAGGCTGTCGTAGAAGGTCGTCCAATATGGGCTGGTATCATGTATGAGACTGGAATAAGTTTTACCAGGAATAAAGGGGTTACACATCGTTGTTCCATAACACCCACAGATTGATCTCAGTATGCATTGTATGCAACATGCATCAGGTTACAAATTAGGCCCTGGCCCGCCTGTGCCCAAAGTCTTTACAGCCCAACTCAAAAACAGTCCAACAAAATCTAGTGAAATTCAGACCTGAGCCCGACAGCTGGAAAAGCCAAGAACAACAAATCCAGTGAATAGCTAGTAGCCTTTTTCATTTTTTTCTGGTCACACCACAGTAATCACAATAAAACATGTATGTTGCCCAATGAACAAAGGAAAACGCTTAAACTGCTGAAGCATTCTGACCTACTGGCTCAGTGGGCCTGCAGTACACACACACACACACACACAAATAAATAATATGTGGGCACGGTGGCGCAGTGACGCAGATGGAAAAAAAACCTATGATCTTGTGGATTACCACTTTATTGAGAATAGAGGAATCGGTCCATGAAAAGGTTGAACTCTCAAGTGGTCCGGCCTTGCGCCCCAGAGGAGAGAATTCAAACACAATGAAGCGGAGGCCAAATTTCACAGCCGTCAGAGTGTGCATGTGTGTGGGGTGGGTCGGCCACGTGTGTGGACATGAGGGTTGGAATGTGACAAATAAAGACAGCTTGTGCCTGTCCAATTACTTTATCTGGCTTCATGAAAACGATGATATGTTAACATGCAATTAGAAATAAAGAAAAATGTCTTACCAGTTTCTATCCAGTAGAATCTTGTTCTAGTTCTTTCCAAAGAATGTGACTGGACGTGTTGAAAGAAAAAATATTTCTGTTCGAGGCCATTGAAGTAGCTATTAGTTACAAAGTGCTCTCAATACTGTAAGTGTTATGGAGGAAGAACATCACCTCCACAGTACAGTAGGTTTCAGCGCTGTTGTCCTTGGGCTCAAAATACTGTACATATAACTCCCTGGACGCAATAATAGAAAGTGAGAGTGTAGTAGGGGAATTTCTCCTGTATTTTTGCATCAAAATTGATTGCAAAACCAACTGTCTTCCTTCTTTTGAAGGAGTCATTGGTCAGTGGTGTAACAGATGCCGAGTCTCCCTTGAGACTGGCCCGCTTAATGGATTTATTGATTGTTTGTGCTGTTTATTTGTTCATTAATTTAGGTGTAATTGTTTCATGCCCAGCTCTTGCTGTGTGCCCAGTTTTCATTAGTCTGACCAAGATAGGGTTCACGGAGAAAGAGCTGAGTATTCAACCAAACAATTTGCTAGTTCGTCATCATTGAGACATTCACGATTAAGAGAAACCTTGGGTTGAATGTGAATGCCAGATTTGATTTTGAGTCTTACAGCCTTGTGTGAGCTTAAAGGCAGGGGATGCAATTTTGAAAAACAACAAAGAGGTTGGGGAAATAAACCCTCCCCTCTCTTCAGCCTCCGTCCAAAGCTCCTCCCTCGAAACATGAACGCCACGAACGAACTGCTCGTCAGCGTCTTGCTGCTGTCTTGTCACACTGCCAGTAAACATATTTTGCATTTTGTGTCTCTGTATGTGTGTAGAGAGACATACCGGTCTCTGCTGCAGACAAGCGCCGGGGACAAGCCGCGGTCCCCAGCTCGTCACAAGCCGCGGTCCCCAGCTCGTCACGGAGTCTGCAGACCCCGGCTCGTGACAAACCGCGGACACGTACACACGTACACACGCATAAACACACACACACACACACACACACACACACACATACACACACACAGTTTGCGGAGCCGTTCGTGCAAGCAGGCATGGAGGACAGACACAAGCATGTTTGTGCACACACTCAAACCCAGACCCCAACGGGAGAGTAATGTGTGTATGTGTGTGTGTGTACTTGTGCATGCAGGTGTGAAGGCACACAGAATGTTTCTCTGCCGACATTATATATGATGATATATGATGGACATGTTGTGAAAGCAGGCCTGCTCTTTTCCCCGATAATTTTGTTTACTGTCCTGATTGGGCAGAAAACAAAGCAGCAACCAGACATCATACAGATGGGTAGTGGAAGCCTACACCAGATGGAGAACTCTTAAGTCAATTTGCCTGTAAATGCTGTATGCTGTTTCCATGTGCCATACCTTGGGCAGGCACTGGTTTTGTATTTATTCTCCCCCCCCCCTCTGTCTGCCCGTTGCTGTCACTGTCTAGGTCCTGGCAACTGATTGGCCTACGTGTTCAAGCATGTAAACAACCAACCCTCATGCCGCTCAGATGATTGGTCCATGGCATACAAGCCATTGATGACACTTGAGAGAGAGATAGCTTGCAGTTGAGCAGACTCTGTGTGTTGAGAAGGGTTGAACCAAACCTGGGAGTAGACCAGTCCTCTATTCATCCCACCTTGTCACATAATAAACTCTTTGTTCACCCGTATCCGACTTGATGACGCATTATGTCCTAGCACCCTACACTATAGGGTCGTAACAGCTGTTATCACAATTAACAGGAAAAACCAGTAGGCAGACATCATATCGGTTCATTATTCCTCTCTCCAACACACACACGCACACGCACGCACGCGCACACACAAACAAATGAAAATGGGTCTCATATTAACGGCTATCACAGAGGATGTCTGAGTTCGCATGTCTGGGTCAAATGTCTGTCTTTGTGGCCTATCTGTTACTAGCAACTGCAAAAACACAGAGGTGGTATATTTCAAATGTGCACAACTACAGAATGGTTACTGTAGTCCCTCTATGTATTATGTACAAGGCAATGGAGGCTGGTGACTCAAAACGTTGAGGTGGACAAGCAAATTAGGGTGAACAACTGACATTTTAAGAAATAAGTTAAAAAATCTATAGAGGACCATGCTCCCTGTATTATATGGAACTGTCTCCTAAAACCAGTCTAACCAGGAATACCAGTGAGGCAATCATTTTAATATTGTTGTAATGAGTGTCTAGGAACAGCTTGAACTTCTTGAACAAACGGCTGATTTAGGATGCACACTTCACAATCTCACTTCCATATGTTCACAAAATAAGGAGTTTAAAATCACACATTTTTTCCAAAGCACAAGCCTATTTCCAGAAGCTGTTGACAGTTCAGGGTGGGCCAATGCCATAACACTTTTTTTAAGGGTGTATATATATAACCCCAACAGTGTAAATATCATGACACCAACATGGCCAGAACACCCACACACAGAGCAGCTTGAAAAGCAACCAGAGAAGAGAAGAAAAGTCTGGCAACACTTTGAGCAGTAGAGGAGAATGTGAAGTTCACCCTTGTGCAGAATCTTTCTTTTCTTTAAGGAGGCCAAAAAGCAACAAGCACGCAATGGAAGAAAGCAGAAACCACTTTGAACGATGTCAAAAATAAATAAATAAAATAAAACAGCACATGAGCTGGTTTTGCTGGAGAAGCGTGGTTGTGGCCCTTTGTTCCACAAGGAGCCATGAAAGCCATAAGCCAAGAGGCAAAAATGAAAATTGAGAGTGAAGAATTTCGGTATGGAGAGAGGATTATGCAGGCCTCCGGGTCAGCACAGATACAACCACTTTAGATGTGAGTTATAAGTATTGCACAAAAGACTTCCACAGTCAATGTTAGAACCACTTTCTGCAGTTCTCCACTTTTTCACTATCATGAACTTTGTGAACTTTCAAATCCTCTTGCGAAACAAACATGATTTCCCCACCTTTTATGACCAGGGTTATTTCCTGACAGGGCAGAGGGTTAATTCATTGAAATGCATACTGTACATGCCAGTGGCATAGTCATTTGAATGAATATTGAATGCTTTCACATTATTTGCTGGGCTACATACATATCACTTCGGCAGTAAGATGGATGAACTCTCATTCTAATTTTAATGAAAAGAGAAGGATAGAAGAGGTACCAGCGTGAGCGTTGTTTCCAGAGCTTGATTTGCTACCATTCTCGTCATGAAACCACTGAACACTTTGCTAACTGCTTTGCCATTCTTAGAAAGAGTGAGAGAGAGAGAGAGAGAGAGAGAGAGTGTGTGTGTGTGTGTGTGTGTGTGTGTGTGTGTGTGTGTGTGTG
>CABFOS010030080.1:0-11460 GCA_900660315.1 Diretmoides pauciradiatus
GTAATCCCTCCAACGTGTCCTGGGTTGACCACGAGGTCTCCTCCCGGTTGGACATGCCCGAAACACCTCCCCAGGGAGGCGTCCGGGAGGCATCCTAACCAGATGCCCGAACCACCTCAACTGGCTCCTCTCCACGTGGAGGAGAAGCGGTTCTACTCTGAGTCCCTTCCGGATGTCCGAGCTCCTCACCCTATCTCTAAGGCTGAGCCCGGCCACCCTGCGAAGGAAACTCATTTCAGCCGCTTGTATTCGCGATCTCGTTCTTTCGGTCACTACCCAAAGCTCATGACCATAGGTGAGGGTTGGAACGTAGATCGACCGGTAAATCGAGAGCTTCGCCTTCTAGCTCAGCTCTCTCTTCACCACGACGGACCGGTTGAGCGACCGCATCACTGCAGACGCCGCCCCGATCCGCCTGTCGATCTCACGCTCCATCCTACCCTCACTCGTGAACAAGATCCCGAAATAATCACAATGTACAGAAATCTTAAACACATGGGCTGTCAATTTACAGTCTTATTCTAGTTGCCCCGTCCCCACACCAGTCTATGGCTTTATTGATTATCACCAACATATTGTTTCGGAAACTCCATGAAACTCCCCCAGATATTGTCAAAAACTTCCAGTTTTCCTTTAGTAATGTATGTTCGTTTTTCCATAGCAACACACAATGATAGATCCTTAATATATTGATTCATATTTGGTTTGTTCACATCCTAAAGCTATTGCTGTCTTTTAAGGCACGGTTACTCTTCTTAGTAATAAAATCACTTGGATAAATACCAAGGATGCACAACAAGGGATTTTCAGTTTTGTTATCTGGCTGACCATGTCAAGAACCTCCTTCCAAAAACTTTTGACCACATCACATTCCCAGAAGCAGTGAAAGAGTGAAAGTTCCTTTAGCAGTGTTACAATTGAAGCATGTGTCTGGTATGTTGGGATTAAAGTGATGCAATTTAGATGGTGTTATGTATATTATTTATTGTGTTGCTTACTATAGATGGCGTGCAGTTTTAATTCTACTTTGTTGGACTCTCATTGTTTTACTGCAGTAACTGTGAGGTCCTGACCACATTGACCCCGGATACTGGCCGCATCCTGTCCAAGCTTCATGCTGTCCAGCCCCTCGGCAAGATCTCCTTCTGTACGGGCATCAGAGTGGCTCATGTGAGTAACATGGCTGTTGCTTATTTGAATCCACAATAACATACTTAAAGCAATGGCTATACTGAGTTACTTGATGGTTGGATGAGAATTTTTGTTTTGTTTTTTCCTGTGTAGCTGGCCCTAAAGCACAGACAAGGAAAAAACCACAAAATGAGGATCATTGCTTTTGTGGGAAGCCCCGTGGAGGACAATGAGAAAGATGTGACTTTGCTTCATATTTATCTGAAATCAATCATTTATTTGAAGTTGTACATATTATACTCAAGTATGTTACACATGGGAACCATGTCTGTTTATACCTCTCTCCCTGCTTCCCTCCTACAGCTGGTTAAACTTGCAAAGCGCTTGAAAAAAGAGAAAGTGAATGTGGATATTATCAACTTTGGAGAAGAGGTGAGAAATTCTAGGTTCATTGTGCCTTGTACTACAATAGAGTACAGTAAATTGAAGCATAACATCAGGGTTTATTCTTTTTCTAATTTCTGGTTATTTCCATATTTAAACCTTCCCATTCAAATCTTCTTCACTTCCCCCCTCTGTCTCCATCCTCTCCTCCCACACTCTTATGAAGGAGTTGAACACAGAGAAGCTGACTGTCTTCATTAACACTCTAAATGGAAAGGAGGGGTCCGGCTCCCACCTGGTCACTGTCCCTCCAGGACCCAGTCTCGCTGATGCCCTGCTCTCCTCTCCCATCCTGGCCGGTGAGGGAGGCTCCATGATGGGTCTGGGTGCCAGTGACTTTGAGTTTGGTGTCGATCCCAGTGCTGATCCAGAGCTGGCCCTGGTAAGATGATATAGATAATGATAATGTTTTTGAGGGGTCAACTAACTGAAAATAAGTTTTTAAGACCCAACAGATAGGTGTAGACTATTGATTTGAGAGATGCACCCAAAGGACATTTTCCAGGCAATATATTGTAATCGTATCTATTATCACTCTAAAAAAGTTCCTGTCAGAAATATATCCGATATCGGTATCTGATAACTTTACATCAGTTGGGCCTCTGTCATCAATACTGCAAACAAAGGAAAGACAGTCACACACTTTCCCTAGAAAAATAAACAAATTCTCTGGTACTCAGTGCCTTTGTCAGGATTGAAATCAGTTGTAACCTGTGTAGTCTCGCGATCCCAGACGATCAGAGATGTCACCGCCTATCAATCGTCTGGGGATCAACAACCCCCCCATTCCCCTCCTGAGCCATCCTATAATTGTGTCTACAAGCACACACAACTTCTGCATGTCACTGCCCCAATATGAAGCCCCGCCCTAAAGACTTTTGATTGGTTCTGCAATGTAGGTTTGTTTTTTAAACTAATTGTTTCCACCCATTTTAGCAACGAAACCTGGTGGAATCTCTTCAATCTTTAGTGGAGCGAAGCGGTTAGACTGACTTGTGAGTCTATAACCTGTGTTGCTCTTTGGTTGTAATGCTCAGCGTGTTTGTCTGCGGTCCCCAGGCTCTGCGAGTGTCTATGGAGGAGCAGCGACAGAGGCAGGAGGAAGAGGCCCGCAGAGTAGCTGCTGCCTCTGCAGCCGAGGCAGGGATGCCCTTACCCGTTGCTGATGGTAAGAATAAGGTCAACCAATAGTGGATTTTTAAAGGCCGATATAATAACGATAGTTTGGAGCAGCAAAAAGCGATTAATCGGCTGATACCCCCCCCCTGCATTTTTTTTCTTTTGACACTGTTGGAAATGAACAATCTTTGACTTTATTAGAAACTGGATAACATAACTGTTGAACTGAACATCTATGTCAAAGTAATAAATAAACTGAACATCAAACTAACCATAAAAAAATCTAGTAGGTAAAATAACAGTGGTTGGGAGCTGTTTTTATTTTGAGCTGACTTCCCCCTCAAAGTCAGTAGTTCCTGTTGAGAAGTCTGATATTATACTGGAGGAAACAGAGCTCGTCTGCATTCTCTTCAGAAAGGTTCCTCCACTTGTCGTTAGGATCCCGACCTCACTGAACACTCACTCGAGACTTTAAAAAAGAAAAGTATTTTCAAAATAAAAGAACTTCCGGGTGCAGATGCGTGTAACGGCGACACTGGTGACGGTGCACAAATCCTCTCTTCTCAAATAGATGTTATTTGGATGAACTGACCACATATTGGGAATCTAAATTACTTTCTCACAGCCAACAATGCATATAGAAATCCCCTTGGTCCTGGGGAAGATCTCTGTTTGTCCCAAATACATTTTCTAGATCAATTCGAAACTGCGCAGCCATCGGCCACTATGGGAGCCAAGTTCCGCCGATAACGATAGTTTGTAAAACATCCTATCGGTGCCGATTAATCAGCTAAACGATTAATCGGTTGACCACTAGTAAGAATGGAGGAATGGGTGACGTCACTTGTGAAGCAAATGCTGATTATATTGACCTTTAGGACTTATTAACACAACACTCTGTACGTAATGGCACACTTGTTGGTCTATTATTTATGTTTGATTAGCTTTTCTAACAGAATCAGATGAGGCCTTGCTGAAGATGTCGGTGTCTCAGCCTGAGACGGGTGCAGCGGTGCTTCCTGACTTCAGTAGCATGACGGAGGAGGAGCAGATAGCCTACGCCATGCAGATGTCTCTTGCAGGAGGAGGTGAGCTATAGTTGACCGCCCTATCATTCATGGTCGGCCTTACACTGTCAATTTACTGTTAAGATATCAATGTTTACTTTGTTTTTTCCATTTTCTGTGATTAGAGTATGGAGACATGGATACAGCAGCCCCCATGGACACCGCAGAATCAGCCAAGGCGAGTCATGCACACGATCTTTGACATCACGTTGTAAACAATAATTGAAAACCACACTTGTATAGCACTGTACAACAGCAGTTTGCCTCGTGTTCTCTTCACGAAAACTCTAATGCATTTCGTCTTCTGATTATTGGACAGGAGGAGGATGACTACGATGTGATGCAAGACCCAGAGTTCCTTCAGAGCGTCTTGGAGAATCTGCCGGGTGTGGACCCAAACAACGAGGCCATCCGCAACGCCATGGGCTCCCTGGCCTCCCAGACAGGGAACAAGCCAGACGGCAAAAAGGATGAAAAAGAAGAGAAGAAGAAATGAGGATGCGGAGAGGGACAAACTAGATGCACAACAGACATTGACCAGACAAACAAACAAGAACAATTGCAGACTAATGCAGGATAATATAAGAAAAGATCATTCATGCATTGATGCTCCCCTGCACGACGGCACTCATAGACTGACATTTAATACTGTCCTTTTCTTGTCAGACACTCAAAAGCACCAACATAAGATGAATCAAAATAGTATTGAATGACATTTTGACAGCCCAATAACATGAATGGAGTTGATTACTTTAAGGTATAACACGGTTCTCAAACTGCCTTTTGCTCTCTTTACCCAACGTTTTCAGAAATAGTTTTAAGTGCTGATTTGACCTACTGACAGACATGAAATTGGTTTGCGACGTGGTGACAGGTTCCTAAGCAGTTAGCCATACTCCTGCCATGTCTTTGTTTTCTTTTGCAATAAAAGGTGGAATGGACATGTGGTGTTCTTGAGTGATTCATTGCCCTCAGGACTACTAGACTGGTTTTCAGTGTGCTGTGCAGACTGGGAAAGGATGAAAAGGTTCGTTCGTTCGTTGTCCTCCGCTTTATCCGGGTCCGGGTCGCGGGGGCAGCATCTTCAGCAGGGAAGCCCAGGAAGCCCTCTCCCCCGCCACTTCCACCAGCTCTTCCGGGGGATCCCGAGGCGTTCCCAGGCCAGCCGAGAGATGTAATCCCTCCAGCGTGTCCTGGGTCGACCCCGAGGTCTCCTCCCGGTTGGACATGCCCGAAACACCTCCCCAGGGAGGCGTCCGGGAGGCATCCTAACCAGATTCCCGAACCACCTCAGCTGGCTCCTCTCGATGTGGAGGAGCAGCGGTTCTACTCTGAGTCCCTCCCGGATGTCCGAGCTCCTCACCCTATCTCTAAGGCTGAGCCCTGCCACCCTGCGAAGGAAACTCATTTCAGCCGCTTGTATTCACGATCTCGTTCTTTCAGTCACTACCCAAAGCTCATGACCATAGGTGAGGTATTATTGCTGTGGTCATGAGAATGAAAAGGTGTGACTGCAAATTTGCCAATTTCATCACAATCATCACTGGACATCCCTGTAAAAACAATTTCATAAACAAACCTCACATGTCTTTACGTGACTCCCAAGAGAAGCTAAAAATAGGTGTTATTCTGTAGCACCTTTTCTTCTTCTTAATAAAGACAGTTCCAGTGCTATAATAACATGATAGGATCTCCCCGGGTCACGTGACGGGAAGCGCAGGCAGATTTTTCGGCTGAAAACGAGCTAAGGAGAGTCGGGAATCTGCGTCTCCAGGTAAACAATCAAAAAAATACATGCAACGTTAAACAGAAAATCCGCCGTCCCGAACTTCTCCCGTTCGGCGCCATCGTCGAACCTGCGGCCATTTGAGCCTCAGCAGACCCCTCCGGTCGCGTCTGGCGGAGCTTTAGCCGCCGCTAGCTCCGGAGCTAAATGACCCTTGTCTGTCTGTTGGCTGGAGCTCAGCGGCCAGCTCGCCCCGCCGCAGCCGGGGAGGAACACACACACACAGACACACACACACCCGCGGCTACGAGACGCTAACCCCGGCTGAAGTCGCGTCGCTACTGCAGTATATCATTCGTGTACAATGAAAGCAAATGTAGAATCCATCCATACCAAGCTGCTCCCGGAGAAAAGGTGGTTTTTGTTGTTGCTTTCACGTCGCTAGCTAGCTGGCTAACGGTGGACAGGCTAGCTTAGCTTCCACATCAAGCTAGCTTAGCGTCCACATCAAGCTAACTTAGCGTCCACATCAAGCTAGCCCGCTGTGTCTGCTCAGTGTTCGGCTTCACTACAGGAACCTGAACGCACCTTGGACATGTTGTTTTGTTTTTAACACTAGAACCGATTCTGGGTCTTGGGATGTTGTGACGTTAAGTGTTTACAAGCTGCATTTCCAGCAAGTCAGAGCAATGACTGATGGACAACAATGGGGAGGAGATTGTTGCTTTTCTGATACTCTCTCTTGTGTGATTTTATATTTCTGCAGGATTTAATCCCGGCATGGGGGACATGAAGACCCCAGATTTTGATGACCTTTTGGCAGCATTTGACATTCCTGACATCGATGCCAAAGAGGCCATTCAGTCAGCCCCGGATGAGGCGGAGGGACCCCATGGACCCGCCGGTGCACCTCTGGGGAAGCCAGATAGTGTGGTGGGTGTAGGGTCATCCTTGAGACCACCGAGCCCCTCCGATCCCCAGGCTGACACTTCTATTGTGAGCGTTATTGTGAAAAATAAAGTATGCCTTGAGACTGTCGATGGAGGGGATGGGGAGACGGACCAGGACCCTATTGATGTTATTGCAGGGGTGAACGTGGGGCCTCGGCTTGGTGCGTGTGCCCCTGGCATGGCTGAATCTGAGGCTCTGAACCACAATGGTTTTGGGGCGTCTGGCGTCTCCACCCCCCTACCCCTGAGCCAGGCCCAGTCCAATGGAACGCCGTGGTCGGTGAACACCCCTAAAGCGTCTTCAGAAGGTGGAGTAGTTGGTGCTGGAGCAACTAAGTCTCATAAGCAGGGTGGTAATATTTTCAACAGACTTAAACCTCTCATGGCGCAGGGGTCAGGAGACCCTGTGGGCCGGGCCAGGAAAATGCAGCTTCTACAGCAGCAGCACCAGCAGCAGCAGGATACAGGCCAAGAGAGGACAGATGGGGTCAAAGCCTCACCTTCATCTTCCTCTTTATCAGCTGTGTCTCCTCCCCTGGCTGCTGGTGGGTCTGTTGGACTGGCTTCTCCTTTCTTTCCACCTTCCAAGCCTCTACTTCCTACTCCACCCTCTGCCCTCTCATCACACCCGTTGCATTCTTCTCAGCCTTTCAACGGAGCTCCCAAACGTGGCCCTGATGAATTTCAACCCCGGGAATCAGAGGAGGATGATTCTGACCCAGATTTGGGGGGTCCGCTGGTGATCCAGGAGAGCCCCGACTCCCCCGCCCGCACTCCTCCTCAGCTGAGCCGCCGTTACAAGTCTGTCAGCGCAGACGCCGTCTCCACCCCACCCCCATCCTCTACTGCATCTCACCCCAAACCTGGGGACACTCCCTCAGGTGCCAGTCTGACTTCATCAACCCCCCAGTCTGGCTCCACAGAGAATCCTCTGCTGGAGGACAAGCATCCAGAACATGTAATAGAAGAGAGAGACTCACCGGAGAGTCCTGAACCAGAGCTGCCCAAATCAACTGCTCAAGTCACAGCCAAGAGGTGCTCCAGCCCCGCAGTCGCCTCCACACCACCTCCTTCAGACCTACGGGAACCCAAGGAGGAGGAGGAAGAAATGGAAGTGGGCAATGGGATTGATAGGGTAGTCGATGGCAAATCAGACACAGGGAAGGGAGAAAGCGCAAGAACAGGTGAGGAGAAGATGGATGTAGATGATGGTAAACCTAAACCCCCATCCACTGAAGAAGGAGGAGCAAGCACCCCAGCACCTGCCGCTTCTGGGGCTCCATCCCGACCCCTCAAAGTCCGAATAAAGACGATCAAAACCTCCACAGGTGGAATAACCAGAACTGTCACAAGGGTGGCACCCAAAGGTGGCGCTGCTGCTGGGAAAGGTTTGGACCCTAAAGCTCAAACCGGCGGACGGAAAGTCCTGGCAAACAAAGCCCAAAAAAATGAGGTTTCCTCTGGTCACATGGCAGCAACATCTCAGCAACAAAAAGTAAAGGCTCTCAATGCTCTTCCAGTGTCCACACTAGCAGCCAGCAGCGTCATGCTCGCCGCCGCTACTAAGGTCCAAAACAAAATGGCTGCATCTGACAAGGCCAAGGTGTCTGCTACCGCTGTCAGCATCACTAAGTCTGCTGCCCTTCCTGTCACTCCCGCCGTGGCTTCCTCTCCCAAGTTTTCAGTAGCCGCGAGTGGGATCAGTGTACGTACCGCCACCGCTAAGACAGCTAACGGAGGTAGCGGTACCATCATAACCAGCACCCTTCAGCCCAACAAGCCTGCTTCCATAGTCAACAGTACGGGCGCCGTCATCTCCCGCAGTCAGTCCAGCCTGGTGGAGGCGTTCAATAAGATCCTTAACAGTAAGAACCTGTTGCCCAGCTACAAGCCCGACCTCTCAGCACTTCCACCCCCAGAGTGGGGTCTCCCACTCCCGGCCACAGGGTACCGCTGCCTGGAGTGCGGAGACGCTTTCGCCCTGGAACGCAGCCTGGCTCGTCACTACGACCGGCGATCGCTGCGCATCGAGGTGACCTGCAACCACTGTGCCAAGCGGCTGGCCTTCTTCAATAAGTGCAGCCTGCTGCTGCACGCCAGGGAGCATAAGGAGCGCGGGCTGGTGATGCAGTGCTCCCACCTGGTCATGAGACCCGTCACTGTGGAGCAGATGATTGGACAACCGGACACCACACCCATCGGTGGTAAGAAAGTTCAACAGGAAGTGTGTTTGATGTTTACTAGGGGCGGGAATCACCTGAGACTGTGCGTTACGTCACGATATGAGGAGTTTTGCGATACATTAAGTATTGCGATTAAATTTGTTGCGATATATCACAATTATTTGCTCAAAATAAGAAGCAAGAAGTGAATCAATTTAACTCAAAACTTTTTTATTTGATCCAGTTCTACTGAATTTCAAAATAAAAGAGCAAAGATTTCTAACTTCTGATCTGTCACAGTTCAGTTTTAACACTCAACACCTACAGGATTTTGGCAGCAATGAATTTTTGCATCAGCTACAAAATGAAGAAAAATAGGTTTTATAATGTGCGTAAAAATAGATAAAGTATTGATATTTGGCACTACTGTATCGATATTGTATTGTGGAAGAAAGTATCGCAATATTTCCCCCACACTCCTAATGTTTACCGAGTTGAAATATGAATCATCTTTGCATCATACATTTTTAGACATTGTGTGGAACCATAGAAATGTTTTCTATTTGTTGATATTTCATGTGAATGTACAGCCCTCCATCCATTTGTCAGTTATCTCCATTGACCACCTCCCATCTGTCTTTTCTGGTTTCCATCTCTCTTGGCTGACCAGGCATGCTCTCCTCTTCATCCTCCTCTCCTCCAGTCTCCTCCCCCTCTGCTACATCTGGGACTCCTGCTATTTCTGCCAACTCCAGTCCGATGAAGGACGCCACCTCTCCAGCAGCGACTCAGCCCAGACCGGTCCGCCGCGCACCTCAGGGCCCCCAAGCGCTGATGCCGCTGCCCTGCAAGAAGGCCGACCTGTTGCAGTACAACAACTTCAAATGTCCAGAGTGTCAAATGCAGTTCTCTAGCAAGGCCGAGCTCGTCACCCACTTCCAGCAGATCAGAGCCGCCCCCAACTCAGTGAGTCTCGGTGATGAGGAGACAGTGTGTGTGTGTGTATGTTCGGCAGTGGTAATGTAGTTAACAAAAGCTATGACGAAAAATGTTCGTCAACGACCGTTTTTCCACGACGAAGTAGATCTTTCATGATAAAAACTATGACGAAATGTATGTTTTGTTTTCATTGACGGGACTAAAATGTTAGTGGTGGATATCGGATATTGAGAATGCATCATGATATTTCCCCCAATTGTGCGTCTAGGCTGTCTGTCAAAAGCAATGCAGCCCTGTGATTGGTTGAATTGGTTGAGGGGCGTGTCCAGATTACCAGAATCCCAGCGATAGAGGCGATGACGTCCCAAACCAACAGAGTTAATGACAACAACATGATGGTTTCAACACAAAAAGGGTTTGGTCAGAAAAAAAAGAATAGATCTATGGACAAACTTTATTTATAATTCGGCAGAAAGGAAAACACAATATACTGTAGTAAAGAGAGACAGAGACTAAAACCGACTAAAACGTTTTTAGTCGTCGACTAAAACTATTAAACATTTTCGTCTAAAGACTAAATCTAACATAGCTGCCAAAGTTAACACAGTTACTGTTTTCCGCTGTCATCAAACGCGTTCACATCGATTGCATCTTAAACTTTGAACACATCCACTCCAGGCGCCAACATGTTATTGCATCAGATGTATTTTCTGCCGTTTGATTCCATGTGTTTGACTCTCCCGTTCTTCTCTGTTTCAGACATGCACTCAGTGTTCCCCTCCCATGATGCTGCCTAACTCCTGCGCTGTATCCGCCCACCAGAGGGTCCATAAGCACAGAGCGCCCCACGTCTGTCCTGAGTGTGGGGGTATCGCCCGGCAGGCCAGCTTCCAGACCCACCTGGAGGAGGCCTGTCTGCACTTTGCCAGACGTATTGGCTACAGGTTTGGAAAGGCCTACAAAAAAACTAATAAAACTTGTTATTATATCGCGCGATGGCTGCGTGAGCATTATAGTTGAGTGCACAAACAGTCAAAATATTTCTAAATGAAAGTGCTTAGAAGATCAATGTACTGCAGACCATTCTGGTTCTCAACCTTTTTCATATCGAGGACCGCAAATTTTGTCCACGGACCCTATTTAATGAAATTTTCTGTCCGACCCAAATCTGAGAATATTTTTATTGTTAGATATAATTTTGTCCAGAACTCAATGACTGAAACTATGATGAAAACTATGGAACTATGATCAAAACTATGAAACTATGATAAAAAAATATGAAACTATGATAAAAACTATGAAACTATGATAAAAAATATGAAACTAGATCAAAACTATGAAACTATAATCAAAACTACAATGAAACTATGATCAAAACTATGAAACTATGATAAAAAACTATGAAACTATGATCAAAACAATGAAACTATGATAAAAAATATGAAACTATGATCAAAACTATAATGAAACTGATCAAAACTATGAAACTATAATCAAAACTACAATGAAATTATGATCAAAACAATGAAACTATGATAAAAAAATATGAAACTATGATCAAAACAATGAAACTATGATAAAACTATGAAACTATAATCAAAACTATAATGAAACTATGATCAAAACAATGAAACTATGATAAAAAATATGAAACTATGATCATAGTTTCATTATAGTTTTGATCATAGTTTCATAGTTTCGATCATAGTTTCATTATAGTTTTGATCAAAGTTTCATAGTTTTGATCATAGTTTCGTTATAGTTTCGATCATAGTTTCATATTTTTGATCATAGTTTCATTATAGTTTTGATCAAAGTTTCATAGTTTTGATCAAAGTTTCGTTATAGTTTTGATCATCTTTCGATCATAGTTTCATTAAAGTTTTGATCAAAGTTTCATAGTTTTGATCATAGTTTCATTA
>CABFOS010030106.1:0-12067 GCA_900660315.1 Diretmoides pauciradiatus
GCATAGAATCTATTGATCTTACCAAGGACATCAAAATCCTGCATCAAATCCCGAACATTCTCCATCATTTTGCTGACAAACTCTGAGGGAATTTGAGCCATCAGTTTGTCAATATGAGCTTCCAGGTTGAGAGATGAAATGTAGCCCTTCAGCTTGGCCATACACTCGAACATGTCAAAGGTCTCAATGAACTGCTTCAGATCACTCATCATCATCTCCAGTTTAGCCTTGATATCAAACTTGGCATCAATGTCATGCAGGAAAGCAATGCTGGTGCCCTTCAGTTTTTCCATGTCAATGTCCTTGATCAGCTCCCTCATGGTATCCACCACAACAACACTCATAGCTTTGATGTCATAGTTCTCATTAATGGAATTCAGCAGTTGCTGGATTTTCTGAATGACAGTTTCAGATAGGGTGCCATCAACAATCATCTCTTTCATTAATTTAACAAAGTCTTGCATACAAGTAGCGAGTCCAGCCAACAGTTTCTCAACAGTAAGTTTCAGGTTCAGCAGGGAAGCTTCCAGGTCCTCCATAGAGATGGCATATTCTTGGGTAAAGTCAGTTAGGTATTGCTTCATCTGAACTGCTTTGCCTTCTACATTCATTTGAGCAACAAGGTCACTCATATACTGGGGAAGAGCTTCAAGTTTAGCTCTGACGTCCTCATTGTTGATGTAGTTTTGCAAAGCTTCTACAGTGCTCACAATAACAACCTTGATGCTTTCCAGGAAGGCAGGCACATTTTCAATTAGAGGGAGTTGAATTATGTGACTATTTGTGTTCTTGTCGTACTTAAGGAAACCAGACATGGTGAATTCCTGGTCCTCTGTGTTGAGAAGGTTTGTGAGGATGGTTCCAGAAACCTCCATTCCAATTCTCTCAGCAGTGTTGTAAACACTGATGTCCTGATTGAAGGCATGGTCATTCATCTTAGACTTCATCCTAAGGGTGGTCTTCTGTTCCTGAGGAGTCAGCAATGTGTCCATCTTGTTGTCAATAGTGGTCTCCAGAGAGAAACCATTATCCATCTGCTGGGTCAGTGAGGCTCTGTATTCATGTGAGCTGGCAAAAGCCAGAGGCTGTGCCTTAAGGAGGAACTTGCCATAGAGCTGTCCACTCTGCTTTCCGTACATGGTCAGGTCACCATCAGCATTGAACATAGCATCAAGGTTGAAGTCAAAAGGAATGATGCTGGCACGGATGGTGTGATCAAAGCGCATTGGCTGGGAGTTGAATCGGGCATCATTGGTGAATCTGGCAGCAAGACCAACAACTTCAAGCTCAGTGTTGTGGCTCATGTGAGTTCCGAACAGTTTTCCAATGGTGCTGCACTTAGCATTGGCTACAAGGTCAGCATAATTTACCTGATAAGTGTGCTTCATCTCTTCCTCACCATAGGTTGCTTTCAGGCCTCCAGTCAAGTCCATCTTGTAGAGTTCTGCCTTCATCTGTGCCTCATTCATAAAGGTGGCGGCCAGCACATTCAGATTGTTATTAACATTTGCAGAAGCAGTGTAGGGCTTCAGGTCGACGGTGATGTCATGAGTATAAGAGGCATACTCACTGACAGAGACTCCAGCCTTTGTGTTGAAGTCAAGGCTAGAGAGAGTGATCTTCAGGGTGTTGGTATTATCAACCTTCATGTCATACAGTGCAGCCATGTTGTTAATAGACAGAGTAGCCCTCGAGGCATCAAGTCCAGCACTGAAGGTATTTTCTAGGGTCAGGGGGCTCTGGAGGGTGGTTGTGCCGCTTGTGGCCAAACCGTCCTTGTTCATTGTTAGAGTAGCCTGGTGTGTAGCCTCATTCTTGAAGAGCTTCAAACTGGCATCACTGTTAACAACCACACCATTGACATCAAGAGAGGCGGTAAACAGAGAGTTGATGCGGTTTTCAGAGTGGTCAGCATTGGTCTGCATCTTCATCATGACTTCACCAGCAGTGGCAGAAGCCTCTGCTTGATTGCGGATCCTCATGCCAAGAGCAAGCGCATTTGTATCACATTTCAGTGACAGCTTCTGGTCTTTAAAGGAAAGCTCAGCAGCATGGGTCATGATGTCTTCAAAAGCGTTGGTGTTGGACATAACAGATAATTCACCATTGACAAAGTTTGCAGCAATTGTGTTCTGGGCCTGAAGCATTGTAGAGTCAATCTTCAGAGAAGAATCAATCTTTCCTTCTGGCCTGAATGGGAAGATGGTGAAAGACTGGGTGGAAATGGTATTGCCATAGATAGGTCCAGCCTTGATTGTCCCATCAAGATTGCTTTCAGCAGATATTTCTTCAGTGTTGATGCCAGCCATGCCAGTGTGCTCTAGGGCAATGTTGAGACCGAAGGGACTTGTGGCTTCAATCTTGCTGCTGGATTTCATATTGATTTTGTCTGTGATGGTTACATCTTCAATGATGTTAATACTGGCTTCAATAAATTTATGGGCCAAAGAGCTTTTCAATTCAGCCTTGATGGAATCAGAGTTGGTCAGCATTCCAGAACCTATTTGAAAACAGCAAAAGATAAGAATAACTGATGATTATTGATAACTGCATAGATAATGCACAGAGAAACATTTCCTTTTTAGTAGAACACTTCTATGTAGTTGTATATATTTACTTGGTAATTGGATTTTAAGAAAGATATTTTATATTCTTTATTATCGCAGTGAAAATTAGCACTGTTCTACAAGAGTGAACAGTACGTCTTTGTAACTGTGGTCCGTGAATCAAACACAATTATTATTATATTATTATTACGTACCTTCCATCTTAATTGAGAGGATATCGAGTGGGGAGGTTCCTTTCACATCAAACATAGCTGAGTAGGTTGGTGTCGCCACAGCATCTTTGCCGGCAGCCACTGAGGCCTCCAAGTCATAGAGGTTGCTCTTCATCATGGTTGAAACTTCAGCTTTGCCAAAGAGAGGCACAGACACAGTAAAGCTCTCAGGGAAAAAAAGCTCTGGGATGGGGATTTCCATGGAGACGATCTCCAGTCCAAACTGGGGCATAGACAGGTGTGGTGTGGTTATGGCAGGTGGAAAGTTCAGCTCCTCTGTTGACTTTCCCCCAAGAAGGAGAGGGATAGCAATGGTGAAGTGCTCATTGTTGAAGTGGTAGACTGCCTTTGTCTCACTGTTCAAAAAAATAAAACATTCTGTAATGAATTGAAAAATAATAATTTCTGCTAATTAAAATGATGACCTTTGAGTTTTGTTTAACTTACACATTCATAAACAGTTTGTCTGGCAGAGAAATCTCCGGCATATCAGGCACTCTGAAGTTCTGAATGTAAGGGATATCAGCAGCATACTTCTCCATGTAGTTATTTGTTGCCTGGGGAACAAATAGTACTTGTTTTGTCCTTGCTCCATATTTGAAACTAAAAACCTGTTGCTCAAGAAATTTGAAAAGCATACTGTACCTCCACAGACTTCACGAGGATGTGTCGGACTTTCATGTCAGTCTCCCCCACCCGCATGTCAAGAACATCATTGGCATACTTCTCAATCATGTAAGCATATGGAACGACATCCAAGACCTCAGAGTTCACATCAGACTTGACCTCAACCTCAATCTTGCTGTCATCTGTAACAATAAAGAAAAAAGCTCATCAAGCATGCATCCATCTACGTAGTAAGCAATTATTAAATGTGACGCTGTGGCTAATATGTAGAAGGAACATAGTACCATATTTCATTGTGATTTTCTGCTCAGAGGTGGCCCTCATCAGCTTGATGTCACTCTCAAGTTCAAATTCCCATTCCTCATCATGTTTCATGTTGGCTGTGACAGTGGCATCAGCATTGAATAAGGGAACAAGAAGCTGGACTTGCAGCATAGCTTCTTTCATGGCCTTCAGACTTTGAAAAAAATGGACCAATGAGTCAGAATATTTTGAAAGATGAGAATGATATTCATGTGATTTGAAGAGCATAGAACTGATTTCTTACTTGGCACGGCCAACCAGTGAGAGTTGAGGGATGTTCTTGTTGATGAGGTCAAGGGAGATGGAGTGAGTTGCTTTGCCCTTGGTGTTCCCAGCAACGACACCCAGCCTGAATCCAGCCTCCACATCATAGTCAGGGATCTGGATGTCAGTAGTGATGACATGCTTCCTCCTATTATACTTCATGATTGCTCTGGCTTCAGTTGGCTCCATACCTAATGTTAGCCAAACAAAACAGGAAAATTGAAAGACATCACTAAATTGATCGATTGCATTGATCGACGATGACGATAAGATTTGACCATATCATATGTTACCTTCAGCCCTAAGGATCATCTTCACAGAGTCAACCTTTTGCCGGCCCTCTTGTCCCTCTTTCAGGAGTTCATAGGCAATGGTGGCTGTGTATTCAGTGACTTCACCAGTAGGATGAAGCTCCATGGCAATCCTTTTAAGGTAATTTCATTAATTAACAAAATTGTGCTTAAATCATTCATTTTATAAACACTAACATATGCTTATTGAAATGCTTGTTTGAAAGGGTCTTCTTACTTGCTGTCTCCATTGAAGGGGAAATAGGGGGCTGTGTTATAATTGGAAGCATCAGTGTACTGCAGGGTATAGCAGTATTCCATTCCAGCGAAGAAGGGAGTGCACTCATTAACATCAACTTTGTCATTCACCATAGGGGGCATAGTCTTCATCTCTGCTCCAGTCACTGCCACCATGGTGTTTCTATAAAGGAAGATGTACAGTAGGAATGTTAGGCATGCTGCAATCACAGGTATTCGATTCCCCCAGATATTTGTATAAAAGTTCTGTTAAGGCTTACGTGATGCTGATGAGCTTAGTTGGGTTCCTGGGAGCAGGCATGGTCAGCTTGACATGGTCGCTTCCCATAGAGATCTTGGCACTCAGTCCACTCTCGTGGAAAATGTTGGTGTGCATCTCCAGTCCAGAGTTAACGTATTCAGGGAAGTGGGAGCCCATCTGAGTCGCAAACTCAATGCCAGCAGAGGGCATGAAGGTAATCTCACTCTGTGTGGAAACATAGGGGGAGGGAAGGGGTGAAGAAAATGAGTTGTAAGCTTGATAGAGATGGTAAACCTACTTGACTGTTAACACATATTTATGAAAATACACTAAAAAAACAAAGATTTTACCATGTCACGGGCAATGTTAAGTCCACCCTTGATACCAGGAGTGAAGGTACCAGACAGAACAATCCTCAGAGGCACACCAGTGGCAGTGGGCAGGAAGAACTCATTGTCCATGAAGATGTAGTGGGCAAACATTGTGTTGTCTGCCTTAGTCATCAATCCCATCATCATCTATGGTAAGTGAAAATACCCATGAGTCAATACAATACATATGCACATGCAAGTTTTCAACACAAAGCTGTTGCTGTCTCTGTGAACCATGTTGAATAAAACACTTAGAGGACAGGAAGTGGTGTTATGTTTGCTTGCACTTACATCCATGGGGAACATCTTCAGCATGTTGTCAATCATCATGGCAGCAGTGTAGGCCATCTCCTCCATTTCATTGGTCCTCATGTATCCGAGCTCATTTCCTAACAGTCTCAGGTAAACCATTGCTTCAGGAGACTGTTGGGCCTTCAGTTCCCTCATCAGTTTGTTGATGTTGCTTCCGATTTCCCTCATCAGGTTCTGGGAAACCTATAGATGTGCATATTGTATTACAAAATTGTTCCCTTATGCTACAACTGATTCTCACAAACACTCATTCTAATTAGTCTAATTAATTTACATGAGTAAAAAGCATGTCTCTGAATACCTGTCTCTTCATCGCGTCCTTCTTCATAGCAGGCAGAATGTTCTTCAGGACCTCGTTCATCTTGAGGGGCATGTTGTCAGAGACGAAATACATGGTCTTCAGGATGGTGTCGGGGAAGAATCCCTTCTCTCCAAACAGAGCTTCAACAGTTGGCTCAAGTCCTTTGCCCTCCATACCAATCTTAAAGGGTGTTCAATTTTGAACTGTTACAACCACAATTGAACACATGTAAAATGTCTCACAGAACAGTTTTGACTGAAATAGCTTTACTTATTACCTCCATCATATCAATGTCATAGCCAAATGCCTTCAGGGTCATTTCAAGCATGACCTCCCTGGGCAGGTAGCTGGAACCCTCAAAGATCATGTTTCCCTCCATAGAGCCCATCTTGTAGTTGCGAGAGAACTTGGTGGGGTCCATGACAGATCCAATCTCATTACCCTGCAGGGCATCAAGAATCTTCTGCCTCATACTGTAGGACACAAAGACAGACAGATATTATGATTAAACCAATGATGGTGAGCATTTCATCAATTACCTTATTAGCTAATGCAGCAAATGTTCATGTTATGATGCTTCACTTACACTTGGGTCTCAGGCTCAGTTGACGACAAGATGTTGGTCATGTGGGAGATGACAAAGCTCTTGGTCTGCTGGTCTTGCTCATTGGGCATAGCAGCAGCAATCTGGACCAGTTCACTTGGCTGGGGGTCCTTCATCAGCACCAGATATGCAGCAACACGTTTCTGCAGGGGGCTAGTGCTGTCCAGAAAGACCTGCATGAGAACCTTTCTGCCCTGTGACCGAAAAACATATCCATTAAGAATGAAACATACACAGAAATCTATACACAGGAATAAAACAAACATCATGAAGAGTTTTACTTGCCTCCTCAGGGACAGGAGTCAGCCTGTAGAACTGGATGGCAGCCTGCTGGACAGCCGAGGAAGCAGCAGGCTGATTCACACACTGGATGACACCGGCTCTCAGAGCAGGGCCGGCAGCTCCCATGGCTGCAGCCATGTTTCCAATAACCTAAAATCAAAGGTCAACTCATTATTCTGCTTGTTGATCCTGCAGTTAGTTTGAATTTTGAGAGTTAATAGAATGAGATACACACCCTCAAAGTCATGAAAGTGTGGTCCTTGTTACCAGAGCAGTCACCCAACTGGGAAGCCATGAACCGAGCAACAGAATGAATCTCAGGGATTAATTTTCCTTCAGCCTTGTAGAACCTATTGAAGGGAAAAGTCATAATTCAAATTTAAAATACACATGGCTTATTTTACACATATACAACCAACCTTTTTACACAGAGAAAATTGTTAAAAAGAAAATGTCATTCTACCCGGAGTGATGTCAGGTCACATTAACTCACCTCTTGACAACATTGCTCAGAGCATACATGATGGGCTTGCTTGGTTTGTATTTGGCCATCTCAAGCATGTCATTGATTAGAAGGGGAGAGGGGTTGGACACCAGTCCCATAGCGAACACAGTGGTGTCAACCTCAAAGGAGGAGCTATCAAAGGTCCTGAGGATCTGCATGATGGCGCTGCTGCACTCAGGGGTACCACACTGGGCCAGAACCTGGAAGGTCAGGGCACGGGACACTTGAAGAGCCTCAGAAATGGCAGAGCTCAGGGTCTCAGTCTTCATCCCACGGACCATGGTCACTAGCTCATGGAATAGATGAGCCCTCTTCTCGCCCTCAGTCTCAGGCAGAGTGGCCAGTTGTCTCAGGAGAGCCAGACCAGCATCCTTATCCTGCATAACAGACTTGTCCTCAGCAGCCTCCATGTGCAGACCCTTGACATTAGCCTCATCTATGACACACAAACAGCACAGTTGAAATGAAGCAATTCGAGCTTTCAGTGACAGCTTGAAAGAATCAATTATAAATCAAAAAGATGAATGAAAAGAGGAGCTTACTGTAGTCAAAGACTCTGTCGTTGTGCGCAGAAGCCTTCAGCAGAGTCAGTTCTTGTTTGCCAACATTGGTAACTCCATATTCTCCCCTAGGGTCAAACAACACAGGTTTGAGAAATACTGTAGAACTCCTGGACACGACAAGTCAGTACATGTATAGCATGAGAGAAGAGTATAATAATTGATGTACTTGTGAGAGAAGGGCACCAGGATGTGGTTCTCAGTACAGGACCCAGAGGTCATGTACTTGTTTGCGTTGTCAAACTTGTAGTTACAGGTCTGGGAGCTCCTGACCATCTGGGCAAGTGGGTAGTGCTGCAGGAGGACGGAAAGTCACGTTATCAGGATTATTTGAAATTGAGATAACATGTTTTGATTGCATTTAAAAATCAAGCCGCCAACCAAGTTTCCACGGATGTCTTACCATGCCAGAGATAAGGGCCAAGGGGCTGGTGTGGCCTCTCATGGGGACGAATTTGTCGCATCTGGACAGATCCCTGGTAAGGCTGACGTCGGTAGCAATTTCCTCCCTTGCGTTGACGGAGTAATAGGTCTTGCACATGCCGTGGATGGTGGGCTGAAATCAAAATTCAATAGAGAATAGTAATAGAGAGAAATAAATATTCTGTGTATTATTAAATATTAGATTATTAGATTATGCCTCATTTTATCAGTGGTACTGATATACATACAAATGAATTTCAATAATATCTGTAGGTTCATTTTATGAGTATTTCCTTGGTGAATGAATGTACCATATTCTTGTTCTTGTCCTCCTCCAGCAGAGGCACGGCCAGGGCAGAGATAATACCCCTCTTGACGTTCAGGATGGTTGTTGTCTCACCCTCCTCAGGGTAAAGTTTCACATCGTACACACCCTCAACCATAACCTTCAGAGGATATCTAAAGGAAGTAATGGCGGACATTATAAGTACAGTTTGTTGTCAAATGCAATGAAGTTGCACTTATTAGGCTTGAGTTTCAAATGGGATAACCTTGTGACAAATTATTTGCAGAGTAACTTACTTCTCCATTTCAGCAGCAAAGGCATCAGAGCTGGATGCAGGTCTAAACACAGGGTTTCCCTCTGCATCCATGTCAACCACCTCACTCAGACTACAGCCTGTGGTGCGGATGATGAAGCTACAAGTCTGAGGCACTTCAATTTCAACCTGTTGGAGATGGTAAATATCTCTTTCTTACCTCTGATAATCATAATACTGAAAAATGAATATTGGACAACGTAACATGGTGGTGAAAGATCTTGACTTGTACCATGCAAGAAGCCTTGGGTCCATTTTGAAGCTGTGAGGCTCCATTGACGGCATTCAGGGACTCAGCTTCATAGTGGTATTCATACTTGTGCAGGGTCTTGTACCTTTTGGCCACTAGAATAGAGAATAGACGTAAAGAAGGCATCAAATAGTGATCTATGAATCCCATAAAATTAATGTGACCACATAGACTGGATGTCAAAACAAAACCGCAATTTAATTTCAAGTTGTATAATTTAATAATAAATAATAATCTGTCTCTTGTAACTTACGCAAACAGGTTGGCTGATCTCCACCTTGGGCAACTGTTAAGAAAAATGTCAGGTCATTTATGTTCCAAATGTACAGAATTGCAAAAATGCCAAAGAAGAGTGCTGGGTTAAAATGAATTGAATAATTAGTAATTGAAATTTCAATTAAATACAAACAATAATACACCCTAATCAATGCACCCTAATCCTAGGTCCTAATGGTTGACACGGCAGGCCATCACACATTTAAGATATGATAAGATGGTACTTTATTCCTCCCTGTGGGGGAAATTATTGTGCTACAGTTGTAAGTAGGAAGAGGTACAGAGGTAAAAGAGCACTAAAAGAAGCTCAACTAAACAATCACTAAAATCACTCAAGCAATTCCTAAATTACTAACAAGCTAAACAGAAACTAAATAAAATTAAAGTGGGTAAAGTAAAGTGCAAAACAATACCTGAGGTAATAATGTAAACTAATGGAACTAATAAAACTAATAACTTCTACTCCCAGTCTAAAATCCCTCAATCAAAATCACTAAAACAAGCTAAACAAAACTAAATGTAAAAAGTGTAGTGAAGTGCAAAACAATACCTGAGGTAACAATGTAGACTAATATCCTAACAGTAAACATATAAGCAATAGACTAAACGCCATTAACTAAAACTGAACTAGATACTGTGTCATAAGGTACAGTGCAGTATGCATTTTAACTAAATAATATTTACTGTTTATGTCATACTTTTTATGTTTTTAAATTTAAATACCAATCATTAAGTATTCGGTAAAACTGTTCTGTTCAATTCTGTATAGATTAGAAATTATTTAAAAAAACATGAAGTGAAGTCAGCTCTATTTGGCCACATTTTTGTTAATGAACTGCACACCATTGAAAGAAAATTGCATGAGATCAAAGTGGCCAGATGTCCAGGTAGTAAGATGGTGGGCTTGATACTGCACAGAGCTGCCCTGTGGAATCATTTAGAGCCACAACCGCTATGAGGGGTCACATAATTAAATTATTATTATTATTATTATTAAGGTGGGAAACATTTGGTGGTTATGGCTGGAGTGGAGCCACAAACAGTCTGGTTTAGGGCTACAGTACCAAAAGCCTAGCATCTATCTAGGCATCTACTGTGATGAATGCGAAGCCTATCATATATTATACATTTCATTTGAAAAGATTAATTGAAGCCTAAAATAGATAATACATACAATTTGAAATGATTGACGATTGATTGATTTGATGATGATGAAATAGGCACTATGGTATTTTATGTTATCCAGGTTTGCATCTTCTATAGAGTTTGAAATCAATTGATATGACAAATAGTTTGCAATAATAATAAAAAAATCAAAATAGCCAATAAAAGTATTGAAATAAAACCTGTGATCATTGAGCTCTGATCATGCACTTGGACACATAGACATAGGAACAGATTCTCATAGACAAACATACTCATAAAGTCTATGTGTCCATGCAATGCACATGGACATATATAATATTATGCACATACACATACTGTATCTACACTGCCATGACCATTAGGGACCATACACACGTGCACACATGCCCTTATGCAACACATGTAAATATTGTAATTTTGCATGATCATGTAACATGTATGAGAATGTCTATTTATTATGTGATTTGTAAGTAATGATTATAAATAGAAAAGCTGAACCAGGGACAGGAATCACAAATTAGCCAAGGCTGGAAACCCCATACGCAACACATCTGTATCATGTTATTGTAACCTGTTCCTTTTGCATTGTCGCTGACAAATAAACGTATAAATAAATTAAAAGAATAAATTTGGATGGTGGCCAATGTTAGCTGAAAAATTGCCAAATTTATCTAACACACTGCAGTAAAATGGACCAGTATCTAAAAATGCATTATCAAAAAAATTTGTATTCAGAAGAAAAAAAAGTTTTCTTTGAAGCAGCTCAACAAATCATTGCTCATAAATCACACCTGTTTCTAGACTGGTTCCTCACTATCTACAGTATCAGCCTTATCGACAACCTTATCCAGCCCTTTTACACAATGGCCCAATATAGCTTCACTATATTTTTTGGCAACAAAACACTGATCTAAGTATAGGGCTAAATGAGCTCTAAAGAAACGATTATCTACAGTAAGATTGCAAAGAGTACTCACAGGCCAAGGCAGTGGTGCTCAGGAGCAGCAAAAGGCAGAGCGTTGAGTCCCCCATGATGGGTTCGTTGAAGCTCTCTCCTTTGTGGTTGGCGAGTACTCAGACGAGACTGATTCCTCAGATCCAGCAGAGGACTTTTATACCATTCAGGGGGACTGGACGGCACAGGCAATACTTTCAAGGCTCAAAGTCCACTCCACCCTCCTGTGTGGAGGGACAAAGGCAAAGGGTCTACAAAGGCTATCCAACGTCCCAAAGCACTGAGTTAACAAACTGGTCAATTCTGTTTAGTGACGTGTTAGATAGTTCTTCTCTTTACTGCATTAAAAACTGCACATTATGCATGTGTAACTGTTCCGAAAATTGTGATATTCCAATTGATTAAGCTGTACTAAAAGTTAGCTTTGTCCAGATTAATTCAGCTGAGCTATCCATCAAGAGTGATTGATGTCTAAATTACAGCTGTCAATTATTCAACTGCAGTTTCATATCAAGTCTTTCCCTGGGGTTGCACAACTGTTACATCGATTTGGGATTAGAGCCAATGTGGGATAGATAAAAGCTGCAATACTACCAGGTTGCAGTCACATTTCAGACATCCAATGATACAAACAATTTAAGAGGCGGGGAAATTAAACTAACATAGGTTTGCCAGTGTTGGTCCATCGGTGAGGAGAGCGTTGGAACGAGGTGTTGCCAGC
>CABFOS010030188.1:3291-24575 GCA_900660315.1 Diretmoides pauciradiatus
ATAGTAGTAGTAGTAGCAGTAGCAGTAGCAGTAGTAGTAGTAGTAGTAGTAGTAGTAGTAGTAGTAGTAGTAGTAGTAGAGTAGTAGTAGTAGTAGTAGTAGTAGTAGTAGTAGTAGTAGTAGTAGTAGTAGTAGTAGTAGTAGTAGTAGTAGTAGTAGTAGTAGTAGTAGTAGTAGTAGTAGTAGTAGTAGTAGTAGTAGTAGTAGTAGAGGAGTAGTAGTAGTAGTAGTAGTAGTAGTAGTAGGAGTAGTAGTAGTAGTAGTAGTAGTAGTAGTAGTAGTAGTAGTAGTAGTAGTAGTAGTAGTAGTAGTAGTAGTAGTAGTAGTATAAATATAATATATAATATAACAATAAAACCGTAACTGAATAAACAGAATGAACCAATACAAGTGGACTACAAAGCTGTCAAGTATTAAACAAAACAGGCAACAACAATGCAGCAACATCTTAACACAGTGAATCACAGTTGTGAAAAGTGTGTGTGTGCATACATGTGTATTTGAACGTGTGTTGGGGATGGAGGAGGGATGTACAGTCCATTAGTGAATCACCTATAATTGACCATATTCCACATTATGTTTGTGTAGCAGAGGACAGGGAGAATATAAATAACAACAATGAAGCGTGTTCAAAAGAACAGTCCAGTGCTGACTGACTCAAAGCGGTAAGTTGAAGCACTTCTGTTGGCGGTAGAGAGCAGCATCGTGACGAAGTGGTACAACAGGACACGGTGAGCAATGAGATGAGCAGAACCAGACAGAGGTAGAGCAGCAGAGGTGAGGAACAGGACATGACTGGTGATGGTTACGAAGGGGACAAGGTCACCATACTGGGTGGTAAATAGGCGAGTTTGAAAAACGGATAGTTTCTCTTGCACTCATATGGGCAGACAGAGTATTCCCAGTAGTGTTGATCGGTGGGAGAAAGCCCTGGTGCCAACTGAGGTTTTATTTAATCTTGTTCTGGATAATAGACCAGTATTCTGTGACCACAGCTTATGAATGGGCTCTTATGGGTGTAGCATGTCATTTCCAGGTGCAAGGCCATGCTGTGATTAATAGGTTAGGAGAAGTAACTTGCAGTTGCAATGATTTATAACAGGAAGTCAGTGGAGAGATGATCAGATTGAAGCAATATGACAAAATTTAATTGTTCTCGTCAGGAGTCTGAATTCTGGACCAATTGTAGGTTTTTGATGGAGGCATCAGAAGCAGCGGAGAGTTGTGCTTTGCAGTAATCAAGTCTTGATGTAATAAAGCAATGTATCAGCCTTTCAGTGTCAGTGTCAAGGAAAGAGTATCTCTGAAGTTTGTTATTTTACAATGGAATAATGCTGTTTTTTGTTCATGCTGAGTGACTGCTAAGAATGCAACTTCATGCTCAAGTCTTAACTCGGCACCGTCCTGGTAGGGGGATCCCTCTCTGAGTATCCTCTCCCAAGGTTTCTTTCATTTTGTTCTAAAAGGTTTAGTAGGAGTTTTTCCTTGTCCTCTGCAATGGTCCAAGGTCAGGGGGGGGTGTCGTGTGCTGTAATTTATTGTTGTCACTGTGAAGCCTTTTGAGACTGTAACTAGGGCTATGGTGTTCCTGTGCCTCTGTCACAGCCAGTGTATAACTGTTATTTTGTTTGCAACCCAGTGTTTATGCCATTTACCCACTCTACTCTCATTCCAGATCCAGCCACTTCATCCAGCAGTTCCCCTTTTCCCACCGTTTCCATCACCTGACCTGCCGAGCCTACTCACTCACCTGACTCCCAGTTCCCCTAATCAGCCATTATTACATATAGACCAAATCAGTGTGACGTCACTTACTTCCGGGTGGAAAAATTCGACCAATAGTAAACATCCAAGCAGCCGGCGATCTAACCCTTCGTTCTGAGATGAACGGTGAAATTAAGTTCAAAATCCATGCAAACACAGCAAAACATCGCAGTCCAGAATAAAATGTAAATATTGTGTGAATAAATAAAAATGTAAATAAAATGTAATATTTTTTTCCTCTTCTTTTTGCTGTCTGCATCACTGTCTGCGACAGTGAAGTTCTCAGAAGAGATGGACAATTTTGATACCTTCTCTTCTCTTCGTTTTTTCTCTAATCGCAGACTGTTAACATCTTGCTGTAGAATTTCACACTGTGCATGTAAACGTAGTAATTGTTGCCTTAACTGTGTAGGTAAACTAAGCTAAGCTAAGCCTGGATTTCATACCGTATTTTCCGCGTAGCATGCACTACTTCCGGTGCTGACCGGATGCCAGTTTTCCACCCGGAAGTATCTTGGCGACTTTTGTTTACAAAGGTTCTGATTACGTCTATACCGGTTCATTTCCCCATGTCCTCTGCCAGATTGTCTAGTTAGTCTCTAGCTTTCCAGCGTTTGTTACTCTTCCTGCCTGAAACCCTGCCTGTTTTCTCTGGACTTGATTTCCCGCCTGCTCCCTGCCTGGTTTGTTTGCTTCCCTGCATGATCTCCTGGTTTTGACCCCTGCCTGTTTTTGGACATTGATTCTTGCCTGCAGCTCTTCAGTGAACTTTTGCTCTACTGACTGTCTGTGCAGTGCTTTTAGGTTCAAGTCGAGTCTGTGCCACGAGCGTTACAGCCTCTTAAGGCCTAACATCATGGCTTCAGTCTTATATGCAGGGGGTGAAACAATTACCCAATCTAGCAGTGTAAGATATTGCTGTTCAAAGATACAGGACCAGATTGAAGCGATGGGGGTCGTAAACAAATCATGTCGGCAGGTTATGGACCAGGGAAACATGGTGACAGAATTGTGAATATTAATAGTTTTCTTTCTTTTGCATCTTTCTTTCTCCATCCATGTTACACTCTGCAGCTACAGTTCTATCTCAATGTGACTGTTTCTGCTGCGTTCACTTGATGTGGGAATATACAGAGAGTGGCTTGACAGCTCAAAACAAGGATTCTCATCAAGCTCATCAAGATGAAGCTGTCAAACTGGATGATTTAAGTATTCTGTAGACTGTGGTTGCTCATGATAATAATTCTAAACATATTTGCACTTAACTTATGTTGTACTGTACTTGGGGGAAATTACAATGTCAGCCACAGACTCACAATAAGTAGTCATGTCCTGCCATTGCGTTTTATTCTGTTTATTGCAATCTGCCACGATCTGTTTACAGAAACGCGTCACTTCCACAGTGTTTCTATTTGGATGCTTTACATTATAGTGTAAGGACTAATTAGCCCTAGCCTTTGTTTCTTTTTTTTCTTTTGTGGAATGCAAGATTTTCATATTTATAAAAGTAGGTTAGTTTTCTCGTTGCTGAAAAAAGTTAAATGAGGGGTAAGTTTATGTTGTCAGGCTCCAGAGGAATATAAAATAAAGGTACATTATATGTCAAAGTAAAATGTGCAACTGGTCAGAAATTGTAATTATTTGGATAATGCTGAATTGGTTAGATGAATAATGATGATTACCAGATGATTTTTTTTTATTACCCCGATTCCCAAAGTCAAAATAAGGCCACCATAACAAATAAACTCTGCACTACTATTCGTGGCACAGTATCGAATCATATTGTATCACATCAGAACAAAAATTGTATTTAATCACTAACTACTGTATATGAATTTGTTCTCCAATGTGTAACTTGTGAATGGGTTTCAGACTGTCAGGCTCATGACTTTCAGGTTAAAGTCTTGGCTGCCACATTCTGAATGATTTGTGGTCATTCATTTTCTGTTTTAGGAGATCACTAATAGGATGCATTACAATTGTCAAGGCAGCTGGGAAAGAAAATCTGACCTTCATAAATCGAAGTCAGAATGAACAAAAGTAAACTTTAAAGTTTAAAGTTAAGGTAAACGTCTAAATGACTCCCTGATTTCTAACTGATGTCAGATTGTCCAGTTTTGGGTAAATAACACCCCCCTTGGATTGGTGGCAGACTAAGACAATCACTATCATCGTCAATTCAAAAATAGCGAAATTGTGACCCATTCTTTAATTTATGGTTACAGAGTCAAAAGTCGAAAGAGTAATAAACGTGTTTTTTTATCAAGTTTTCTTATAGTGGTGTAAGAATATCAGTTTCTGTGAAATATGACACTAATGTCCAACAGAACCAGAACAGACACATAGCCAACATCAGCCATCTGAAACTTTAACAAGAGCTGCCTTACAGTAGTGCCATCATTTTCTAAAACCAAATTGGGTTTCCTCTAGGATATTATTGTTACAGAGATATTCATTCAGCTGTTTAAACATAACCTTCTGTTAAACTTTGCCCCAAAAATGTAAATTAGAAATAGGACAGTAGCTGCTAGGGGCAGAAATATCTAGACCAGATTTCTTCAGCAAAAGCTATATCATCTGTCTTAAAAACACTTGGGAATATCTCATACTCTAAAGAGGAGTTGATATTCTGTCCAAAGATAAGCTGTCAGTGGATGGATAGGGCCTGTACAGGTGTGATTGACAGGCACTCACTTCAGTCAGCCATGCACTTTCTCTCGCTTTCCTTCCAATGCTCGTTGGGATTAATAGAGCTTCTGGAGTGCAAGGCAGTCATGAAACTCGGAAGAAGACAAAGACAAGAAAAAAATGGATTAAAGACAAAGTATATATCCCATGTTAATAAACAATTTTGATATATCTAAAATATATATGGCCAAATACATGCTGGACTGACACACAAGCATGGAGCAGAGGTAATATTTAAATAATCACTGATATCTGAAAGGTTTATTTTTTTAAAGGGGCATTGGTGGCCAAAATATATATTCTTATTGTTGTTATTGTAATTTAAATATTGAATATTGTATTTTTATTATACAGAACATGGCTGATGGGTAAAAGGTCATCTCTTAATTTCCATTCATGATGTGAGCATTAAGAAAGAGGAAGTAAGGAAACAAAAACAGAGCAACGCAAGCTGCTAGAAGGAGCAGCACAGCCTCTTTCCTGGGCTAAATATGGCCTTGTGGTATCTATGTCGATTATGACATGACACACATACCCACAGGCATAAAAGTACGCAAACATGCTTTCCCCCACACACGTGCACACAGAGCTGTGTACACACTGTGTTCACATACCACATACATACAAATACATTGTCACACACTGCCTCACATACAGTAATATTACGAGAGAGAAAACAGTTGCATCTGTGTGCATGATGATGAACGGCCTCAGTGCTTCCGCTGCTTGCATTGTTGAATAGAAATTGCAAGCACTGAATGCTGCAGCACCGCATGACCTGCATATAGTCATACTGCCATGTTTTTTTAAGTTGCATTCATTGAATCACCCTCCCTGTGGATCTACCAAATCAAATATGCACTTAGGGATCATTTGCACGCAATAACCACATAACCACAATATCTTCTAATCCTATGCATGTAGACATAGATCTTGATGGCAAGATTCATTCCCTATCCCTCTGCTGAGATGTGATCAGCAGATACCTTGTGAAATACATGAGACTGATGAGATGGCACTAATCTGTGGTTTATGCTCAGTGGAGCACCAGTGATGGCTGCAGTAAATCTATAGTCAGTTTTTCTTTGTTTGCTGCTATTCACAGTTTTTTCTCTCTTGAAAAATAAAGCAAGCATTTATCTATGCTAATGAACAGTTGAAAGCACCTGGATTTAATACAGTAGTGTTAATGGGATAGAAGTCGAATGGAGAATGGGATGCATGCTCAGATAGCAACAGTGGAGGAATTAACTGGAATTTTTTGAGCCATGTTTGACAGACAAATTGAGACAGTCCCAGACAAACCTAAACATCTGCTCTCTCTGATTTTGTTGGAAGTCCAAATCATATTTTCAAAACTTTCTAAATACTAAACCATTTTGGTTTAGCATTACAATAATTTCTCCAATTTTTCCATTTTCCAATTGTATTCATTGTTGTGAGAGCTCATATCATCGATGATTTCATGTTTGAAAGATAAACCGTCAAATACATAAACAAAACAGTTCCCATTGTAACAGATTAAATGCTTCTGGATATCATTAGAGCAGAAATGTGGGATGTGATTATAAAGTATAGTTCCAGTGACCCTATGTACACTTGGTTCTGGGGGGTTGCAAGGGAAGTAATTTGCTAACTGACTGTGTTTAAGAGGGGAGCAGATGTGGAGGGATGGAGGTGGAGGGATATGTGAATGCTGAGGAGGGAGGGGCCTCTAGCGCAGCTGCTGCACCACTGCCATGTCCAATCTCTCATCACTGACTAAAACAGCAAACTGCATCCCTGTGAGAGTAGAGAGAGAATGGAATTATAAATTAACTATAAGCCTTTTAAAGGATATATTTGAAGAAAAAAAGTGGGGAAGGAGGGAGATCAACATAACGGGGGGAGTAAATGTTCCTAATTTAACTATGATTGATGAGTGCTGGAATGTTTTTCTCTCACCCAAACCACTCAACCCCAACCCCCACCACAGCTCCACCCAGAACGACCCCTCAGCCACTGTTGGTAAAGCCCGTGACTTGGCTTCCTTCCGCCGACACTTCCGGATGGGTTTCATGACCATGCCAGCCTCCCAAGACCTGTCCCCTCACTCCTGTGCCTCGGCCATGGCACCGCGTTCGCAGTCCTGCCATGCTGTGGGCGCAGGGGATAACAGTCTGGAGAACGGGGATTACTCTGACACCCAGTCCCAACATTGTGGTCGCTGCCCGCCAGCCAAACCCAAACGCCACCCCAGCACTCGACTCAGCTCCACTTCGTCTGACCCCAGAGGACCTCCTGAGGCTCCACCACCTCCCCCGCCCACTCATTCACAAGCCAAACACTCAGAGAAGAAGAATGGTAAGAAATGTGTTTTTAGGTGCACATTCTACAGTGTAAATGACCTTTCTACTTGACTTTTTTCTACTTGACTTTTTTCTCCCTCAGCCATGAAGAAGTCTGACTCGGGAGATATTGGAGGAAAGAAGGTGCCTCCGTTAAAGCCCAAGAGAAGCCCCAGTACTCAGCTTTCTTTTGACCCCCCACCTCCACGTGTGCCTTCTGCCACATCCCTGCCTTTCCAGGCAGCAGAGGCTCAACCTCAGAGGGGGGACGGGGAGGATGAACCAGTCTATATAGAGATGGTGGGACAAGTGTTCACCAGAGACAGCCAGACTGCCACCCCCCACCCTGTCACCCCCGTGGCCACCACACCTGACTCTGACTCTGACCAGAGTGAGGCCATTTATGAGGAGATGAAATACCCGCTGCAAGAGGACAGAGAGTCCCAAAGACGCCCCCCTCTCAAACATGAAAAACTGAAATCCTCTAAACACTTCCATTCTATGCCCTCTTCCTCCAGCAGTTCCTCCCCTCTGCCACGCCCCTCCTCCTCCTCTCCCTCCTGCTCCAAATCCAAAGCTACAGTATCTATCTCTCATTCCTCTCCTCTGCCCTCCTCCACATCCTCCACACCTGTTCCCCAGGTCCTGTCCGCCAGTCCACACACCCCTCGAGCTCCTACTCCCTACCTGCTGCAGGGGAGTAAGTCTGAGACCGAATCCAACACTAAGATCCCAGCCCCCTTTCCCAATCTTCTACAGCATCGGCCCCCACTGCTTGCCTTCCCCCAGCCAGCAGCAGCCTCCAGTGGGGTTGGGGTGCAACACAAGGTTGCCACTTCTGCCAAACTGGGAACTCAAACGTCCAGTGTGACAACTCAAGCGGGCACCTCCTCCTCAACGATTCCCTCCTCTAACCTCCCTGTACCCTTGTCAGGCTCCAAGGAGTTATCTGGAGGAAGTGCCACCCAGCAGGACAAACACAGCAGAGATGCCCAATTAGGCCCCGCTCCTGGACTAAGAGCCAGGAGCCACTCCACCCCACTACCACCCTCTTCCAAATCCACCTCCCCTTTCTCCCATCACCACCACCACCCTCACCATCGCCCCTCACACTACCATCACTACCGCAAGCCAGAGAGAGGAGAGTCTCCTGCTCCATCCAAGAGCTCCAGCCAAGCCACTGCTCAGACCCAAACCCAGGGTTCAGGCAAAGAAGGGAAGTCTGTTAGCTTCCTCTTAAAGTCAGATAAAGGAGATAGGGATAGAGATAGGGACAGAGACAGAGACAGAGATAGAGATAGAGATAGAGATAGGGATAGGGATAGGGATAGGGATAGGGGTAGAGAAAGGGACAGAGAGAGAGATCGAGACAGAGAAAAAGACAAGGACAGAGATAGAGAGAGGGACAAAGAGAGGGATAAGGATAGGGACAGAGACAGGGACAGAGACAGAGATAGGGATCGGGAAGGAGGGACACACTCCTCACAGGTGGATAATGCTCCCACCACTAGCAGTCAAACATCTCAAAGCAGCACCAGCTCAACCCCTACACCATTATCTTCATCCCAGCGACCTCATTCTCGCCCCCACCTCCGCTCTCACACTCCTCACGGCCTGCCAGCATACAAGCCTCCCTCGTCAGACAGCCCTCTGCTGTGGACCTATCCCTCTGGCGGCTTCCGGAGACCCCCAGCTTACGACAGCCTGCGAGGATGCTCTCAGATGTCTTCTCTGCAACAGACCGCGGGTCTCTCTGGGGGAGGGGAGGGGGCATCCAAGAGTAATGGAGGTTCTGGGTCCCTCCAGGCAAAAGTTGGCTTCCTGCCCTGGGATAGCAGTGCCGGCTTAGCCTTTGCAGATGATGGGTCTTACTGGCCCATGCAGAGGAAATTGTCCTTCAGCCATGGGAGCAGGGAGACAGAGAGTAAGTCAGTTTGGATTTTGTATGTTATGGGGCATACGACTCAATGTTATTATTAGAAGATTTTAGAGTAAAGTAAGACAGAGCACAGGGGTTATTTTGAATACAAAGTGCAGAGGCTATATTGAAAAAAAACTAGGCATCTATAGATAGATAGATATATTCAGTCTCATTGTGTTGCCTTTTTCTCTCTCAGAGGATGAAGGCCGTGCGTGGAATGGCAGTGCTGATGCCCTACTAAGGATGGACAAGGAGGAGCTTGGAATGGGGTCTCGAACAGGCCACTCAGGCATCCCAGTCCACTTCAGTAGTGTCAGTGGCAGGGGTCTTGGGCACAGTGAGTCCCTTGCTGGCATGGAGAACAGCCCAGGATTCAGAGCCCTGCCCAGAGTAGGGCTCCCTCTCCCCTGCCAAACCTTCCCTGCCTGTCGCAATGGAGGTAGGCAAATACTCCCTGCTCACAATCTTTTAGTTATAGCTTCTAAAGCACATTGATTTCTGTCAACACAAAAAGCCCAAGGCATCCTATTTAGAAAGGAAACTACATCAGCAGATTTTCCTGGAAACTGTATTGCTGGCGCCATTGTGTTTAGCTCTTGAATTTGGACAGCTTACTTGTTTGTCACCCAAGTTGATATCAAATGCAGTTTTTTATTTCCATGATCTATAGGAAGGAATAGATATTCTACAGGCAAGTATTACATTTGTTTTACAGGAGTGGAGAATTAAATTAACGCATAAGGATGCAGAAAGAAAACTATAATCTTGCACTAAAGAAACAAGATTAGGTCAAAACCTACAGTAGTACTGTATGTGGCTGGACCCAGGGCTGTAGTCGAGACCGCCTTGGTCGAGTCCCAGTCCAGATCCTATTTTAGATTTCAGATTGTATTTATTGATTCAAATAGAAGGGAGGTTTCTAAAGACATTTCAACCAAATTAGCATGTTTTGAGGACAAAATCAATTGTAGGCAGCTTGTTTATTTGTAGTCCCGGAGAAATGTTGAACATGAACACACACACACACACACACACACACACACACACAGGATGGAGAGTTCTTTATTCGCTTTATTCACACATACCGTAGTAAACATAAATGACCTGGTGTCGACTGCTGCTTTCTCCCAGCGTCTCCCCCGGCCGCTGCACCAACAAGCTGACGACGACGGTCCGCCTCCATGTTTGTTTTGCTTTGTAGTCTCTTGAATGCATTTCATCATGTGTGCAAACATCACATATGCGCAAGTCGACCAATGGTGTAACTTCATCACTCAGCTACTCGCTCAGCGACTTTCCCGTTTGTAGGGCTGGCTCGCATTCTGCGGTCCAGCCAACAATCCAAATGCAACATTACTATTACTTCCAACATAAACAGTCAGTCAAGCATTTGCTGAAGCTCTGATACAGACAGTTGCAAGTTACTGTCATCAGTATACACACAAGGTAAAACTATCACTATCGCAAACTGCAAATGATTAAGATCAATTAATATCGAAGATGTAACAATGTATAAATACAATCAGTCAAATGTAACTATAGTTAGTAAAACATTTGACCTAAATATATACCAAAAGTTTGATAAAATCCAAAGAGAGGTGTTTGTATTTCTATTGTTTTATTCAGGTTCAATGTATATAAGTTCAATATATATAATTAAATAGATGAGTTGAAATGCAGGTGAGTTACTTGTCCCAGGTAAACTCATAGGTAAGCTTTCCAAAGCAAACAATTTATATGAAGTAAGGAATTATTGATTTCCAGAGTATAAAGTATATAAACAATAGATATGTCTTGATCCTGGTTTAGATATGGAAGTTATGTCCGAATTCATGTTAGTCAGCAACAATCTGAGGTGGTACAGGACCATTTCTGATGCTCATGAAGCTGAGGTCCTTTGAGCAGAATGTGTAGCGGTCCTACATTTTCAAGGTGGCTTTGATAATCTTTCTAACAAATCTGTTGAACCACCCAATGAGAGTCAGTGGGTGGTGAACATCCACTCGGTGTCTCACTGAGGTAAAGTGGAGATACTGTTTTAGACTGATTCCACTGGTGGAAAACATTCTTCAGCTCCTGCTCAGCTTTGAAGACATTGGTTCTATTGTGTGAATGCAGCTTTCGGTCATGATCTCTTCTTCTCTTATGTGTCCGTTGACGTTGCTATCTCAATGTGGATTGAGTGGATGGACCAGCAGGTAAAGATGGCATCATACCAAGATGCTCCATATTTGACACTGAACAGACCAATCTTGTCAACAACTCTGTACTGCTAGAGATAAGCCACCTGTTGTTGCCCAGCAACACCATGAACATGCTGACAGATGAGTTATTGGACAGGACTTTCTTTGTTGCTATACAGGGATACAATATGTCTGGGAAGGTTGGACAGAAGGTGGTTGTAACCATTGTAGCTGTCTTGACGGATCTCTCCACGAATACGTTCTGCCACTAGAATATCCTCAGCATGGATGGATCCAAGACGCTTGGATTCTTTTGGAATATCTGCCCTGCTGAGCATCACTTGTACTCTAAGGATCCCACCATGAAGTACAGGGTTGAGTGTAAATATAGGACAGTTCTTCACAGTCCTCACCCCTCTGCAAGTTGGAGATCTCCTCCACACAACTATACCTCTGACTATCACAAATCATTGCCAGCTCAGAGGTTAGACTTGAAGTCCTGCATCGCATTGTCAATCTCTGCATCTGCATTTAAGACCTTTTCCCTAGACACCTCTTACTTTGAGAATCCAGGTCATGCTTTCCTTGAAGCTTAGCCAATATGAGAAGTGTTCCATAAACTACTGGGCTGGATCTATATGGTCTTCAGCTATATCATCATTCACCACAGTATCCCTTTTGGCCTTACAGTAGCACAGTAGTACAGTAGGTCTTGGTTAACTCCCTGGTCTTGGTGCTCTGGAAGTTGCTCTTTCTGCATCATGAGGAACTTTACTTCAGAAATCCAGTAATAATAATAATAATTTTCAGCCGTGTAGGTACAAAAATATATGGTAGCACATGTTCATACTTCTATTGTATTTCTAAGTCAATTCTTACAACGACACGTAAAAATATAAACCAAAATATAGGCATTTCTTCCCACAGGAGATACGTTTGGTCATTATTATATATTGTATTTAAGTTCATAGTCAACACCTATTCATTCAGCACAACCTACAACTACCTTAAAACGTAGCTTACCAGCATTCCCTTTCTCTTGGTGTTCGTTCCTTTCTCTGTGTGTCTTCTCTGCAGTCTCTCATTGACTTATTTCTGTTGTGGGCTGCCCTCTTGTTACTCAGTGGGCACGGACAGGCCCACATAACTGCACACACAAACAGACGTGCACAAGCTTTGGCCCATTTCTTGGTTTTTGTGGTGTACTTTACTTTATGAATAAATCTGACGTGGCTTGATTTTACATATAATTAGGTGTAAGAGATGAGTGTATTCAGCAAGTGTGTAATCTATACTACAGGCAAACCTCTTCAGCTAAATAATGACCTGTTACCAAAATATTCCTAAATCTATGGTTACTTGATAATTGTTTTATGACTTAAAATGTCTGTCAAATACTAAGGCTGAATCGTAGATACTAAATCATAGTCAGACGTTAACAGCCCTGCATACAGTACAGTTATATTCTTATGTTGCCATAAACAGACATACAGAATAATGCATGTTTCTTTGTATCACAGAAGTGGGGCGGCTGGGCCGCTCCTCCTCTACCTCTGGAGTGAGGCAGGTGGGTGGAGGAGACATCCAGAGACAGAGCAGTCTACCAGCACGGGAAGCCCTGAATCAGGTGAATACTGTATATAATACCCAAGCTTATAACTATCGCAATCTATTACGATCATTCGTGGTAGAATTGGGAGGAAGCATTAGTATTGTTCTCATTATTACTGTAATATTTCCTCTCCTGCTAGAGACAGTGCTCCTGCAGATCTATTTATAGCTGTAGATATGCCCACTGAGCAGAAGAAGGTTGTGGCCAGCTTTTAAAGAATAGGGAAGCAGGGAAGATGTATGAACTGACGTAGGCAGAGATGCGAGCAGCAGATGTGAGTGAAGAGTATGCTTTACAGTGTTTTGGAGTGGTGAACTGCAGTCCAATAGCAGCACATTTTACCCAGATTCTTGGCTGCATAACAAATGCTGACGCAGTTTGAGTGTGCTGCAGAGACCGTCTGCGTGTGCTTGGTTGACCCTCCCTCAAATTGCAGAAGATGGTTCAGGGCTGCATCCTGGTGGCTGTCTTCAGGAACTACATTTTTATGCCAGTTCTGCTGGGGTGGGTTGGGCTGGGCTTGGTCGTCAGTGCTAACAGCAATGCAGTGATCATGCAGGCTCTTTAGAATTTTAAATACAACATTTACATAAAAGCTTACGTGTTTTCACTCTGCTGCCTTTTCCCCATGTGTTCAGTTACATGGTCTGCCCCCGCCTCGAGCACCCTGCAGTCCCAGTGTATCTCGGCAGCAGCAGCAGCTCCAGCTCCACCAGCAGCAGCTGCAGTTAAAGCAGCAGCTCCAGCAGCTTCAGCAACAGCACCACCTCCAGCTGCAGTTCCAGCACCTCGCCCAGCTGGCACAGGGACAGCCTCCCATCAGTGGGGGCACCACCCTGTCCACAGCACAGACCCAGAGAGACGGCAAGTTGCTGGAAGTCATTGAGCGTAAACGCTGCCTGTGCAAAGAGATCAAGGCCCACAGGCGTCCTGACAAAAGCCTGTGCAAGCAGGACAGTATGCCCATCCTCCCGAGCTGGAGACGGACACCTGAGCCTCGTAAGACTGGCACGCCACCATGCCAGAGGCCCCAGGCCGTGGTGTGGGACACAGCTATCTGAGGTGCAAAGGCAGGCCAGATAATTTAGCACTGAAAGGACACAAAACACACGATTAGTGGTAGACGATGGTGGAACAATTAACAAGATGAGATTTTCATGATGGGTAAAATAGATGGAGAATTCTACTTTTAAGTGGATGTGACAATGTAACTACCACAGAAGAAGGAGAGGATGTGGGTGAGAAAGGAGAGATGTGCTTGCACTCTTATGGTGTGATAAACTTAAGCTGATCTAAGGACATTAATGATGGTTATTGGAGACTGTACTTGTTTAGGCAAAAAATGAAAAGAATGCTTGATAAAAGGCGTGAAGAAAAATAAGCGTAACAATCAGACTAAATTAACTTCTTACCCAGTTGGTTTTATATTTGCTCTATATGTCCTTCTTGATGTCTTCTAGTTGCCAATGATTTCCATATTTATTGCCACAAAATGGATAGAAAGAAGACACCAATTGAACAACAATGGGTGTGATGTATTATGAGATTAATGTTGCCAAATTTCCTCCTGACTACTCCAGGCTTAAATGAATCAAGTTCTCTCTCTAACATATGGGGGGAAAGTTGGAAGAAGGCACACACCAGTAAATGGCACACTGAACATTTGTCCAACACACTTAGAAACTACTCACAACTATGGATCAGAAAAGGTGAAACTGATAAGATATTAAAGTGTTTCTTGAATTTGTGATTGCATATGAGATGTCTTGGTATCAATAGATTGTCATTGTGGATGCAAATAATCATCACTGAGGAGTAAAAGCTACCTAACTGTTTGCATATTTGTAATGTAAATATATTTACTTTCTCAACGTTTCTGCAATTTTATAGCAATATGCTCCCAATTTGGAGCAACATAATTAAAACATGTCAACTAGCCTAACATATCTAAGACTTGAATAAGTCATATTTACTGTGTCATTCTCTGCATGTCACAATAGACATACAGTATTGTAAAAATATGTGTTGAGATGATCATGTCGGAATTTTACATACTGCAGATCTTGATAATGATATCATGTGGTTGTATAAAAAAGATGAATATGTTGATGGGGGTATCATTAGAAAAGGTTGTATGACAGATGGCACATACTGTGCAGTCCAGCCAAATATAGGTACAGATTAATTGTACAAAACCTTCATTACTCATGCTTATTCACAGTTGCACATTAGTGATTGTTCCACCCCACGAAAAAAACAAGCACTGACACCCATCAACACCGACTGTAGAATATGGTGCAACTGACAGGACTGTGAATATCGATCACCTCAGACAGAATGCTGGAACAATCTGCACAAAACATGGTATACACTTACGAGAAATAAAACCCTAATGTACTGTAAATAGATATGTACAACTGTATTGAAAATGTAGCAATTATTTCCATTTTCATACTTGTAATCAATACATATTATGTAGCATATACTGTATAAACATAACTTTGTTCACTTGTTTTTTCTAAAAGAATTAAGTACTTTATCTGCTGCAGCCAGTCCATATTACTTATAGTTCTACTAATAAACAGTAAACCCTCTAAACAAAGGCACAGTCAAACAGTTGTCTATTCAAATTTATGCAAGACTCCCTTTAAGCAGTAATATTGTTTTATTTATACCTTTTTCTACATTCATGTTCATTTATGTACAGATTTCAACAGCTCATTCAGACATTTTGAATACTTTGCTGCTACAATATCTTGGAACTACTGGTGTTGTTCATTCAACTACATGGTGTTACCATGAGTAACATTATTAATATAGTGTTTATTGTTACATATTTGTTTTATTTCTGAAAGCCACGTGAAATGAAGTCTGTAACTTGAAGAGTGAACCCCTCTGTAATAGTGTTAAGGCACTTGAATGTCTCTTGGTTGTTGTTGTTTTGATAGTTAGCACCAAACTGTACAGTTACACCCAGTGAAAAGAAAAAAGTATCTAAATGTTTGGGTTAATGTAACAAAGTCACTGCTTTGCCTTTTTTTAACACCACCTGTTAGTGTTTGAGAGTCCAGGTTGTCAACCTTATTAAGTCCATGTTCAAACAAACAGAGGCCAGGGCCACGTTGAGGGGAAATGGGCAAGTGCAATGCATGCAGAGATTCCTTACACTGAAAATGTTCAAATGATATTGACTATTGTGCCCAAGTTAATTTCAGATACAAAGTAACCACCTTATTATGAGTTTTTTTCAATGATTGATATTGAACTTTAGGCATCATTTCCAAACTAGTTTACAGAAGCTGTTGGTTTTGTGTGTCTACTAAAACAGTGGCCATTATATGAGTGCCATACTATATTGATATGGTAAGATACGGTGTACCTTGGAAATCACTGTAGTGCTATATTTGCATTGATATTGTCATTAAATAAATTTTATATAATGAACTTTACACAATGAACAGTACTTTTACCCGTATTCATGCTTACCATTGTTTTCCAGCTTCCCAGTAGAGGCACAAAATGTCCTACATCGGTGAAATAGTGTTTCATAGTGGTGAATGTGGACAATGTACCCGATGACCTCCAGCGTGTTGCAACCCCCTCAGTTTCCAAGTGAGGGCACTACCTCCACTCTCCATAGCTGCTCTTGTTGCTTTATACCGAGTACTTATGTCATGAGTACTGCAAACTCACCATACACACACACACACACACACACACGCACGCACACACACACACACACTATACGCCCACACAGTCATACATTGACTCAAAGTAATCCATCAGACTATTCATCCATCAGTACACTATTTTGAACATTTTATCATTTGACCTGGATTTGGGACAAATCTAGACACTTTCCCCCCACAATGTTCTTAGTATCTCATTCTGATGCTAAAGATCAGAATGAGGTGTTCTTTTAAGCCGGATCTATCCTCTCCCATCGAGACTGACTGGCTGACTGAGAGAGCAGACACCACTGCAACATAATGCAGATAAACAGCATCTACAAAAACAGCCAGTAAGCTATTCTAGTATGTTCCGTTGTATACATTTTTCATATTCTTGACTTTTACATAATGAGTCTATGCAATTAGTCTGACTAAGACAGGAAATTAAATCAATGAGTATAAAATGCCTCTGATTGACACCTGGTCCATGCATAACATATGATATATATAATACTACTAGATCTAGGAGACTACATTGACTACTCTACACAGACTTAGTATAATGTAGGCTAACCCTTATCACAGCCTATATCCCTATATGAATACCACAGGAATATGATAGTGATATCAGAGAGGATAGCAATATTATAGTACATTAAGATCACTATAAAGGAAACTCACTGTCCCACAGATACATTAAACCTCTTTAGGAATACCACAGGAATATGATAGTGATATCAGAGAGGATAGCAATATTATAGTACATTAAGGTCACTATAAAGGAAACTCACTGTCCCACAGATACATTAAGCCTCTATAGGAATATTATAGTGGTTTTTGAGAGAGCACAGCAGGAGGCTACACGTTGTCTCTCATGACTTCAGCCTGTGAGGAGCCCGATAGCAAGGCAGGATTGTGTTGGGGCCGACTCTTCTGATGCGGGAGGAGGGAGCAGCTTTGCTGAAGGATGGGGGCGGGGAAAGATGATGAGGGTGGAAGGGGGGGTGAAGCGTGGAGGGGGTGGGGGTGCTGTAGAGAGAGAGGCGGAGAGAGTGCTTTACCGCAGTATCACTAGATTTCTGCACCACTCATCAAAACTCTGCGGCATGCAGACAAGAGCTGGGGGAGGGCAGATACTAAGCTGAGTGTAGTATCGCTACAGTACCTCTATCCACTGGTGTCCATTTTCTGTTGTTAGATAGGCTACAGTAGCACCGCGCCGGATTTTTCATCCTCTTATTTTCATTTGCGCGTCTGCGTCTTCATTTGACTATAGACCTGTAGCCAATTATTTGGCAACCATCATTAGGGTGTTTGCTGTTTGGGTAATTATTTCATCCCGACGTATATCGCATTAGAGCGCGTTTATCGGCTGTTTTGAGTCCACAACCTAATAAGACAAAAATGGCAAAGGATGGAGAAAAGAGCGGCTGGAAGGACTTTATATGGAACCCGAGGACGAGCGAGTTTATGGGCAGGACGGCGACCAGCTGGGGTAAGTCCTGTCCTGTCCTGTCCACATACAGCACTGCAGCAAACACGGTCCCTCGACCCCGAAACAGACCCCAGTCCAAAAGATTCACTAGATCTATGTCTGAGTCAATTCCGCATCCACTTCAATATATTTCATTTCTAACCCGCTACCTCTGGTGATTGTTGTCGCTGTCCACTACTACGTGGTGCTGAAATCTAAATGCGGCATATTGCTCCTGTGGAAAAGCAGGGGGACATTTTCTCTGCCTGGTTTCTGGTTTTTATTTATTAATTTATATGCCAGGCTTTCCTGCGCAATGCGCCTAACACAAGGGTGGAGGCATGTGGTTTTGGTTTTACTTTGAATTAGCCAGATTATGGTGCATTCATGAAACAGGTTGAGAAGTGCAGTGCTCATTATCCCATCGTCTTTTAACTCGTTGTTCTTTTGAAAGCATTGTGCTGCAGAGTGGGATCATTCTTTAGGGAGGTGGGTTATACACGGATAGATGCCTGCATGCGTAGCATTTTCAATTCGCATGCAACGTTAAATCGTTTATTTTCATTTTTTTCGCCCAATAATTTTGAGATTATTCAACCTCAAGCCTCTACAGAGAATATTACCATTGGCAGACAGCGCATTCCTCCATGAGGATTCATGAATATGGCGCATATGGCTGTGTTCAAATGACATTGGGGCGGTTTAATCTGGGTAAAGCCTAGGGCCAAATGCTATTTCTATCACCTCCAACCCCACCCCTCCCAAGTGTGAGTAAATCAGTCAGGGATTTAATCCTAATCTAATGACTTCATTGGCTGTCAGGGAAGGTATCAATTCAGCACGTCAGTTCTAGCAATGTAAATCACTTTATTTTGGTATATATTTTATTTGTTGATCTTTTCTTTTCATGTGAACATGATCTCAGTACACTTCAGTTTTGTGTTTTGGCATGTGAGAGTGCTGACAACTGATGATTTTTTGTACTTTTATTGTACTAAAAATGGCTTCCTGCTGATTATCTTTCATGAATGGACATTGTAGGCTAATATAGTACTGGGTGGGGAATCATTGACTGTAGCTACCTATGCTGGATTCCTCCCACAATGCACCACTTAATCCAGCTCAATGTACCCCAGGTGCTTTGAGGACCGGTGACCTCTTTAAGCTGTGCTCTTGGCTCATTAATTAGGCTATTTCTGTAGTAAGCCACAACGTGTAGGCCTGCTATTGGTTTTTTGGACATAACATTTCCTCACCGGTCACACTGAATGAGGTACTGTATACTGTAGGCCTACCTCTACATTTGCTGGTTTTACAGTGTGGCTCTATCTGCAGTCCAAAGGAAAAAAGGGTCTTTGTACTTCTAAACATGCAGTGTAATGCATTTTCAGAGAATGACATCAAAGGCATCTTTGAAGAAGCAATGTTTCTTTCTCTCTTCTACTTAGTGTAGAACAGAGAGAAAAGCAGCCTCGATAAAGTAGACTAGTCTTGTAGTTTTTATGGTACAGTGCTACCAGCTGACACCAGTCGAACATGGTTAGACAATTCCCGTTATTTCAAATAGACCTAATTAAGTCTTCCATCCAACCCCACACCCTAAAACAACTACAGGGTGTCGCTGCAACCTAGGAAAAGAGCATCAGAGGCGCTTCACGGCCAGTACGAAGGGAGACAACATAATAATGATTGTTGTTCTTATTCTTATAATACGTTTATTTTAAATAGCTCAAAGCTCTTCTTTCTTTTTTCAACACCATTTCATTTTCAGTTCAAAGCTCTGTTTGATCAACGATTTACAAAGCACATGAGCAACATGTTGTCCTAATTAATTTTGAATGAAAGGAGACACCTCCTGCCATTATTATGGAAGAAAAAACAGGATGCTGAGCCATCCTGCCCTGTCTGTTTGTTCTTTGCTTTCAAGTGTCACTGTGAGGAAAACAAGGCTGAAAGAGAGACGCCTCCTGTCCATCATCAGCTTGGACTGACAGGGCAGACTGGAAACTGAACACCAGGAAAGCTTAATGCCGTGTGCATGTGTGGCAGTGTAGTTATGGTTGGCACAATATCCCTCTGGATGATAGAGAAAGACTGTGTTCTGGCCCTTTTCATCTATCATTCCTCCTTATGTAGCGCCTATGGCTTGATCCAGGGCCTGGAGCCTGAGTCTGTATATTTGATGACTCAGTGTGGGGTATTTTTTCCATGCTACAAACAAGATGCCCACCGTCATCTTTAAGCCCTTCAAACATTTTACCCTCAGAGCCCTATATTTCTAGGAGCAATCAGGCAGGAATGCATCCAGATGTGTACATGTGGTCGAAGTTTAATAAAGAGACTTGGAGAGTAGAGTTGTCTTTCTGTGATTCTTTATTACTCAAGAGCAAGGCATGATGTTCCCACCAGAACTGTGAGATACAAAGAGCAAAAAGCAACGGTTTCTGTGAGCTTCTGTGCAGCTACAGGCAAAAACCAGTTGAAACCAGACATTCAGGGCCGTCTCCAAGAACAGGTGCCATATGTATGAAATAATATAATACAGTGTCTATGTGAAATAATATAATTTCCTCCACAGTACACATGCGCACACACATGTACGCACACACAAGCTCTCTATCAGCAAGACGCTCCGCTTTGAATTGCCCCCCATGGAGGAGCTTCCCCTTGACATTTTGTTCTAGATTCCTGTAAGCCAGGCTGTGTGGGGAGGCCCATGCAGAGGTCCACGCCTGCTGACAGAGGGAGTCAGCTCCATGTTGGGGGCCGCCCAGCAGAGTCACAGGTTCAGGACACTCAGCTGCTACCCAACACTGGCCTCAGGTGTCTCGGCTCTATGTGGGGGATGTGTAATATCAAATGCTGATTATATTTTATATGTACACGGAAACAACTGAGATCATATTTAGCTTTTTCTTCAAAATGAGGATGATTTCAAGTAGGAATCATTACAACCATATACAGTGGATGATTGTAATGACTCCAGTGGTAATAAATCTGAAAAAGGGAGCTATGCAGTGTGCAGACTTTATTTCTTTGTCATGTTGTCCTTCATCTGCCCAGTACCCATACTTAACATTGCCTCTTTCTACTTCTTATTGTAATGACTGACGCTGCTTTAGTAAAGGATTCATCAAACATCTACGTAATGAGTAAAAGAAAGAGTGTAGTACGCCATTACAACCTGTGATTTCTTTTTCATCATGTTTTAGAGCAGCAGCTCCCTCAGCATATGCTGAAACATTCTGATTATTGTCTTCTTACAATGCTAATAGAATACACTGCACTGTAATCCCCTGACCCTTTGACCCAATGTCCAGGGGGTCCTCATTCTCCCTCCTCCTCTGTCCCCTTCTGTCATCATTTCTCCCCCTCTGCTCTCCTTCCATTGTTAGTGCAACTTGATAATGAAATTGGACAACGGCCAGCCATTCAATCCTGGTTTAATTCACACTATTTAAGGCGTGGGGAAGGGCAACTGTTGTGTGCCTTAAACCCAGTATGTTTGTCAGGTGATTGAATGTGTGCCAGAATGTGATGGGAGGGGGGGCAGTTAGTAATTTAAGTATATAAGGGAATGCGTATATGTGTGTGTGTGTGTATGTGTGTGTGTGTGTGTGTGTGTGTGTGTGAGGTCTGTTAGC